>WSYH01005635.1:0-42998 GCA_036426205.1 Ascaphus truei
GCATGCGAGATCACTGCGCATGCGCGAGTCCCTCTCTGCCCAGCTCCGAGAGCGCCGGGATCCCCGTGACACGCGTGCGGCCTTGGCAACCGGCCGCACGCGTCCCCGGCAACCCCCGAGCCGGGATCTGACCGCCCTCACCTCCCGTAGCGCCCGACGGGGCCGCCATCGGACTCGGCGGCACCCGCGATGGGCAGAGAGGTGAGGGGGTTGCTGGCACTCCGGGGATACCTGGCTACACACTCCCCCTGGTGAAAAACCCAACGTCCTCGCTTGGGGAACCACATAACCTGGCATCAGTTTACACAATAAAAAATTACATTGCATAATTGGTACACTTAGCAGATCGACTTTACCCTCACCAAAACATGGCATATCACACCCAGTAATAAAAGCTGAGACCATTTGTGGGGTGCCCCTAACTGATCAGGTGGGGGTACCTCACTTTTGCGTCCGTGAGCCTCCCCGGGGTGAATCTCTCGGAAAGCACACTCTTGCGTAACAGTCACTGGTTCAGTGCTACTTCCTCCCCCTGGTGAAAGGAGTAGCACAACGTCTTTTAAGCAGGCCTTTACCCGGTCATCCGCGGCTTGGATGCGGTAGACCAGGAGGCCAGTATCTTTCCCGCGGTCCACTACCTGAGGAATGGGGCGCTCCTTTTTGGGCTTAAAGGAGGCCAGTCTCCCTGGATCTCTCTCCACACAGTCTTTGTCCCCATATTTTTGTGAGGCTTCCTCTGAGAAGCGAGCTCGGGACAATGTCTCGGTTTCACCTGGCAGGGGGGAAAGAGTAGACACCTTACCCCTGCGGTGATTCACGGTGGCCAACAGGTCCTCGGGGACGCTGTCAGTTCCCACCTTGGCGGTATCGGGACCTGTCCCCAATTCTTCTGGGACAGTCCACTCACTGACTCGAACTTCGGGAGCGTTGGATCCCAGTCCTGGGACCACTTGCGTCGGAGCACACGGGCTCACACTCCGCTCAGGAACCGTAGCTTTGGCCTTCTTCACGGCCACCTCCATCGGAGTCGGTGGGGAACAAGGGGGTTCCTTACCACTCTGCTGGCTGACGATGGGCTTCCCTTCTTCCGGAAGGATCGACGGTAGACACTGGCCCACTCTCTTCTCTGGACAGCTACCTTCCAATGAGGACACCTCCACCAGGACGCGATGAAGAGGGGAGCCCTTTGCCCGGGCGACCAGACTTAAGGAGCCATCGTGCTCCGCGGTCACCTGGAGGCTCACCCCCGACACCCCTGGGGCAGTCGACTCACCCTGGTCGTCTGTAGGTACTGGTCCCACGCCTAGGACCGATGGTACCTCTGTAGTAGGTCGGACTGACCATTGTAGGGCACACGGGCCCACAGCAGGGTCCGCAACATCGGGATACACCTTTTCCAGGGAACACGGACCCACAGCAGACTCTGTATCCTCTGCATCACCGCTGGGGTGGTTCGCCGGTAGGCGCATCGCCACCGATGGGACTTCAACCTCTTCACTGGAAACTTCTGCATGCTGGGGCACAATAGACTTCAGTAACCGCACACCGCAACATTCACAGTAGGACCACCATGTCAATGTCTCTCTAGAACAGCCGCACGTGGGGCTAAAACACTGTATGCCCATTTCTCCTTCCACCTCGACGGTCCTGAAGTCGAGGGGTCCTTGAGCCACGTTGGCTCCCTGAGCATGGGCTTCTTGCAGGCAGGAGCATATGAAGAGAAGAGAATCTACTCCTGGCGCGCGCCAGGCCACATACACACTAGGGTGTATCCCTTGACAGTCTATCTCGGTTTCCTGCTCAGAAAGAAAATATTCTATGTCTACGACAATGCCCTCCTCCTCCTCCTGGTGAACAGAAGGGTCTAATGGCTGTTCACTGTGCTCACTCCCCTTGGTGGAATTTAAAGGAGGGGTGTGCTCTATCACTGAGTGGCTCTGGCTCTGCACTGAGTCACTCACATTACGGGGGCGGGGCTCTGGTTTTCCCGCCAATCCCGGATGGTTTTATGCAAAATCATTCTGCGCCTTGGGAGCGGTATCAAGGTCACGCATCTCACTTGGAGGAAGTTGCCATGGCGCGGGGTCAGCGTATACTAAAGGGTAACCCTCACGGGGACACCCGGGCATAAATAACATGGACGGTGACTCGGACGGGCATATATCCCTTGAGGATGACACGACAAAAAGCCGCGATCTCCACGGGGACGTGGAAGCTGGCTCTAAGTCTATAAGAAGAGCGTGCTGCCATCCAGGGATTTTACGCATATGCTCATAGATCTCATCTTCAGATATATTGGCGGGAACGCCTTCTAAGGCCACCACACGGCGGGGACTAAGATTATTAATCCTCAAGGCCCAGGCGAGGACCTCGTGTCCGGACTTGACAACCATGGTGGACAAAAAAATAGGACTTGGACAATTTGGAGAAAAAAAAGAACAGGGCACCCCAGGTCTCTCTCAGCAGCGCCTCCAAATGTAATGGGTATTCCCCCCCCCCCAATCGCAGATTATACTGTGGAGGTGTAGGAACATACAAGGTTACTCAGGTGTGGTGCATTACCTGTTGGTTCACAGGAGGGCTGAGCTTCCGCCACGGGGAACCTGGGGCAATTACAATACTATGGACAACCACTTACAATAGGTGCAGCGCCTCCACCTGCGATGGCTCCCAGCAGAGGGGGAGTGGTTCCTCGCAGGACAACACAATAATCACATACACGACAGCATGTATATTAACTATATGACTTTACTAACACACATATAACACATTACATAACATCATAACCTTATGCAATACTGGAGCACCTTCTGCCCAATGTCCGGTGTTCCCACCCAGTGTCCTGTAACCCCGACCCAATGTCCCGTAATCCTACGGAGATCGTGGGTGACTGCGCAGTCACTATGAACTAATAGGCCTGTTGGTGCACATATAATTCAGAGGTACCTTCCGAGCACTCCAATGCTCGGGCCTGCAACACTCTTCTCAAAGGGTCAGACGTGCGATGCATCCGTCTGATCCTATCCAGGTGATATTCTCCGTGGACCCCAACGTGGGTCCGAACTCCGTCACTGGAACCACAGCATCCGCTGAGTCCCTCTCTAACGATACAGCAACGTGACACACCCTGCACTATAGGCCGTCCCTATAGCACAGCATCCTTAAGTGGCTTAAGGGTCAATCTCCTAGGGCATTTGGGGTTGCCTATCCTATATAGGTAGGTCTTGTACCCACCCTACTCATAATACGGGCCCTGGGCCATGGCTCCCCGGATTGGTTACCGCTATGAACCCCCCCCAGTTGCCTCGTACTACGCGCAACGCCGCCCTGGGCAATGGCTCCCCGGATTGGTTACCGCTATGAACCCCCCCAGTTGCCTCGTCACTTGCAACACGGACCCTGGGCTATGGCTCCCCGGACTGGTTACCGCTATGAACCCCCCAGCTGTCTCGTGCCACTAATTCACCTAAACGCCTGCCGCAACGCTCTGCAGACTAACCTCAGCCCCCTCTATCCCTGGCTATTCCCCAGCTCTAACTACCATGAGTGACAGGGTCCCTCTCTGAGACTATCCCTGGCAACACTCACTAACCTGAGGGATAAGGGCTAACTTGGACCTTAGGGCCGCTGGCCTAGTGCAGGGAGTCCCCGGCTCCTGCACCCTACCTCCTTCCTTGAGCTCCTGACTCTGACTGACTAGCGTGGTGCAAGCCCGCGAAATGTATCCTTTCCTCCAGCGCAATCCTGCAGCCCTATTGGCTCCTATGAGGCACCTGGTGCCTGTCTCGCTATGCTCCATGGGAATTGTAGTCCCATGGAGCCTAGAAACACATTGGGCCCGCGTGCGTACCTCTCCTGCGCATGCGCGAACATTTAAGGGCCGCCTCACTGTTTCTAGGGCTGTCCCTGCCTCCCTGGCTAGCCCTGCGCATGCGCGAGTCTTTAGGGGCCGCCTCAACCTTTCCCTGCCTATTCTCGCGCTCGCGCGACTTCTCCCTGACTCCGGGACAGTCCCTGCGCATGCGAGATCACTGCGCATGCGCGAGTCCCTCTCTGCCCAGCTCCTAGAGCGCCGGGATCCCCGTGACGCGCGTGCGGCCTTGGCAACCGGCCGCACGCGTCCCCGGCAACCCCCGAGCCGGGACCTGATCGCCCTCACCTCCCGTAGCGCCCGACGGGGCCGCCATCGGACTCGGCGGCACCCGCGATGGGCAGAGAGGTGAGGGGGTTGCTGGCACTCCGGGGAGACCTGGCTACATTTTATTTAATTAACTCTTATAAGCCAGAGATACTTTTATAGATGGATAACTAATACATGGATCTGTATTTCTGTTTCTTTGAGAGAGACTTCTGGCCCCAGAGGCATTTACTCTTCCCCTTTTTAAAGCAGGTGAGCTCACTTAATTAGGATCACCTGTGGCCTGTCTAACAAGTGGAGTTAACTCATCACATACTGGAAAGCAGGCATAATGCAACCTCCTACTAACATATACAGAGTCTGTGACTCTGTCACAGCGCTGTATGCTGGGCGATGATGGGGAAAGACAGGGTTGCAGACCTGTCTAAGACATGCAAATGAACATAAAGTAATATTTACTTTTGTGCTTTACTGTGGAGGGTTTTTGTCACTTTTTTTACCCACCATAACCTTAATAATTGTGGTGATTACCTAGTCTAAGTCTCAAACCAGCTTAACCAGTACAACCAACCTCACACTGATGATACCCATCAAGGTTGAAACATGTCTTTGCGTGGGTTTAATGGCTTTGCATCTCATCCCAGCCTCTGTCTAAAAGCTGTGTTTAAAACAGCATGCATTGTCTTGAGGATTTGCTTGAGACAAAAGGTGGCACTGAGTGCTCATTTGCATGTCATTTCCCAGAATCCCTTGCTGCAGTGGAAGCACTGTATGCTGGGCGATAATGGGGAAAGACAGGGTTGCAGACCTGTCTAAACATGCAAATGAGCATACAGTAATATTTACAGTTGCTATATAATATATATATATCTTATGATAACTATATTATATATATATATATATATGTATGTAACCATGCTGTAAAATGGCTACAGTCATCTCTCCTGCTGACAGTAAGGCCTGGTAAGTTATGGGCATGCCAGCAGTAATTATGGAGGTTTGCCCTCACACCCTGGTGAGGTGCCCTATGTATGTATGGGAGTGGTCACATGTTCTGAATCCATGATTAGTGATGTCAGAGTTGTGCCAGCCCCCAGAGGATACATAAGGCACAGCACTGCTCAAAAGTTAGTTGTTCAGAAGTTGTTGGAAGTTGTTGCTAAGCTGTTGGAAGATTATGTAAGAGGTTATGAGACAAGGAGCAAGTCTGAGTGCAGCCTTGGGAGGAGACAGCTTATAAGACTGTGACCAGGGACCTGGCACAGGGACTATCTCCCTGAGGGGAGATAGGGAATCCACCAATTTAGGGAAAGGACACCTTTCAAAGGGAAGTGCGGTGAACATGAGAGGCTAAGTACATCCACTGTGAGGGGCAGCTGGCCCGCCGCAAGTCAATAAAGATGATCCTGTTAAACCATACCCTTGTGTGTAAGTGTGGAGTGAATACACAGAGGAGTGCACCACAGAGGAGTTCCTCAGCAGGACCATCCACAAGCGGACGCTGGGATCCTGATGAGGTGGAGGCACTGCACTGGATATAGGTAGGACTCATGCACACTACCTCAGCTGCCTGTCTTGGTTGGCAATCCCCACACACCATCATGCAGGAGACTCAGGAGTCCTGTTGCCAACAGGTGCACCACCAGACACTACACTGTAATGGGGACTGGTTAGACCACAGGGGCCAATGTGAGATTGGGTGGGTCAGGCTAGGCCAGAAAATCCGTTACATATGGAGGCGCTGCTATGATAGACCTGTCAACAGGACAGGCTTTTGCTAGGTCACTTGGAAACAGGGAGAGTGTCTGCTGCCACTTTGTGCTGCATTGGGACGGACCTAGGGGTAGTCAGGAGGCTGATGGAGTATAGTCAGCTCGCAGGGACGACCTAGGGGCCTGAAAGGAGTTGGAGGTTTGGAGCCGGGCTATAGCTTTCCTAGTCACCTTGAGGCAGTGCTAGTTGGTAGGATGCCTAAAGGGATAAAATGAGAAAAACAAAAAAGCGCACCAAGATTGAGATATAAAGTGTATTACAGACAAATAAAATTAGTAGTATACACTTACTGCACCGACACACTTTATTCGAGCAAATACCCGGTATGTACCTGGCAGATACCTGGAATGCGCCGCTCCTCACCTCTGACAAGCCCCGTTGCATTTGCCTTCCCAGCCTGGGTTCATGCCTGGCTGATGGGCGGCTGATCTTTTAAATGATAATGATTAGGATTTAATAGGCTGCAATGCTTCGTGTGTCTACCAGATGGCATAAATTCATGAATTGTAATGCAGTATATATATATGTACTGTGCAGTATTGCAGCCAACGGGAATAAAATGCTTCAATCCCTGCCGGAAAATAACTCAATGCACTCGGGCAGAAAACAGTCACAAACCTCAATACACCCGGGTATACCCGAATTCGTGGGACTAGCCGAGCTCGAATAAAGTGTGTCGCCAGTGTACATGAATAAAAACTTTAATGGTCCTGATCACGATCGTAACTTCTATGGTGAGGCAACAAATGGGATGAAAGGGGGTGATTTCAATCTCTGGAAACAAGCCCCGCGCGCTGGGACTGTGTCTTTGGCTATGCTGCGTGTTCAGCTCCACACGGTTATCAGCGTGATGGGCTGCGTGACGCGCATGCGCAGTGAATGAAGCCCCCAATAGTAGTCCCGGAGATGCCTGTCCGTTTTCCGTTTTTGATCGTGATTGTTGAAAAAGCACTTGTGTGAAGACTGGCTGTATGAAAGTAACAAGCCAGCAACACCCTTCGCGACGCGTTTCGAATACAAAAGTATTCTTCCTCAGGCGGTCAATCACGATCAAAAACGGAATGATAAGACTCTTTGACACCAAAACCAAAGGACTTAATGCGGACATGGGTTTTCTCATACCCTATCAAAATTGCTTGTAATCATCCTGCTTGCCTCTATTCTTATCCACACTTTCTCTCCACCCCCCAGTATCCCTCCCCCTCCCCACCTTTCTTTGATACTGTCCCCTGGCTTCAAACACTTAACACCCTACCTTATCTACAGTAAATATCTGTTGTTTTTTTATATATATATATATATATATATATATATAGTGGTAATTTTGGGGGGTTTCTTAGATCTTGCTGGGTATCTGTGTGTTTATTAATTTTATCCAGCTGGTCTCAGTTGTTTTGGAGGTCAGTATCTCCTCCCTCCCAGGGTTTAAGCTCGCCCCTCCCCACTTTCCAAATAAGCAGGTTTTCTTTTCATGCAGCTGGTTGTGACAGGTTAAATGCCAGGGCCATTCTTCCTCTAATTATAGAGGTAAAAAAGCATTTTAATCAGTTACTGTTAGGTCCTACGAATTGGTCATGCCTTGATGTGGCTCGTAGGCTTATACGCTTTGACCAAAGGGTTAACTAAATGATCCTTTTTCAAGAGTTATATAGGTATTTCACTGTGTATTTTTGTCACATTGGATGTTGCTCTGGACTTCTTTGTTTCTGGCTGCAAAGGCAAACATGATCATACCTTGCATTAAATGGGGAATAGATGTAAGGGAAGTAAACATATTTATGCCCCTCTATAAAGCATTAGTAAGATCACACCTTGAATATGGAGTACAGTTTTGGCCACAACTCCATAGAAAATTCATTATAGAACTAGAAAAAGTGCAGCGTAGAGCCACCAAATTAATAAAGGGGCTGGATAATCTGATTTATGACGATAAACAAACTAAATTAGATTTATTTACATTAGAACAGTGGCGTCTAAAAGGGGATTTGATAACTGTCACGGTAGGGGTAGCCAGCCTCACATAATAAAGGTGAAGCCCGGCTGGCTGCCCCAACACTGTGTGTAATGACCACCTCTGTGAGGCTCATTTTGGCCAATGTATGATATGTTTTATATAACCCCTTCCAGAAAAGAGCTAATCACTGTGTGATGTCTTGAAGTTAGAAAACTGTTTAAATGGGGAACAGGGAATGTAGTAAATGTATATATCTGCAAAAGCACTTTATTCCCTGTAAAATGTGTACCCCCCAGTTTAGCAAGTCAGTACTGTAAATTATGTGTAATCATTACAGGCATAGTAATTCACTTAACTGAACTGCCTGCATAGAAATGCCAGATCATGAAAAAGGCTGTGAGGGGGGGGTAGGGGGGGAAGAGGGGGGGGCTGTGCTGTGACAAATGGTGAGTGGGGAAGGGCTGAGTATCAGTTCCAGGGATGGACTCTCAGTGGGGTAGAGCCTTTGTTCCCCGCAGACCTGGCTGGCCAAAGGGAGCCGTTGCTGGGTCTGAGCCCAGCAGGCACGATCCCCAGCCCCGTCATCCAGGGGAGGTCCTGAGTACTTAAACCCTCCTCCCATTGGTGCAGCTGGACGAGCCCTCATCCTGTGATTGGCTGCACCATCACGATCCGTGCTGTGATTGGTCGGCAGCCCCTGCTTCATGTAAAACCTTGGCAACCGAGGTCTATGTAAAGAGACTGCCCAATCAGAGTACCAGACTAGTTTGGGAGTCAATTGGAGACTCAGCTGGTGGGCTTTTCAAAAGTGCTCTGTGTGGAATAGCACTGCATTTGATGGAGAAGCACTGGAGAAGCCCGCCGAGCAAAGAAAATCTTTTGAGCTGCTCGGAGACATGGCTAGCAGGAGATTTAAAAGTGCTTTGTACAGAATAGCACTGATCTCAGTGGAGAAGCGCCGTAGAAGAACGGGACATGTAGCAGACAGCATAAGCCTTCTGAAGCAGGCTCCTGCATCTAGTTGAGGCTAGAGACTTCCCCCCCAGACCACCAGTTGGTGAGTGTAAATTGGGATTATGTATTTTGAGTGTTTGCTGGCTTGCCAGAATAAAATTTTATTTATTCAATTAATGTGTTCTGTCTGGTGATAGTGATCCCGGTGGTAAAAGGTGTTAAAAGTACTGGTCCCCTGTGACAATAACTATACACAAATATATTCGGAGACAATACAAGGAGTTTTCAAAATAACTATTCATCCCAAGGGTAGTACAAACGACAAAGGGTCATTCCCTTAAGGTTGAAGGAAAGGGGATTTCACCAGCAACAAAGGAAAGGGTTCATTACAGTAAGGGCAGTTAAAATGTGGAATTCATTACCCACAGAGACTGTGATGGAAAATACAATAGATATATTCAAAAAAGGTTGGATTTTCTTTTCTTTTTTTTTTTTAGAAAGGAAAGGTATACAGGGATGTCACAGGAGACCAGGTTTACCAACACCTTTTTATACCGGATCATTGATTGAGCAAAGCAAGGAGGTAAAATAAATTGTAATGTATTACGGGAAAAGACAAACACAAAATGTAACACAATTTACAGGGTTAACACACTTACTGGTAACGGAGCTAACAAATAAACTTGTCTTTTAAACGAAATTCACAAAAATGACCTCGGTAGGAGCCCTTTCCAATGACCGGTAGGTACAGTACTCACAAAAGACCTGAAACTGGTTTCGGCATGCAATGTCAGATGCGACCGCTACGTTCTTCAGAAGTGGGACTTAGAAGAATTCTTGAGTCAAAATTTTTGAAGCCGGCTCACGTCTATTCAGTACAGAGCATCTTTGAATTTGCCGCTGTTGGTTTGGTGCTTGGAATCTTCCCCTCTCATTGGCTGAAAGGCTCCTTATGGGTTTCAGCGTCCCATTCACAAACCTCTATAGCCTACTAGAGCATGGGAATTCTCCTGCCAGCCAATCACCGATTTGCCGGTATTGTAAAGCCAGAAGGGTACATTTTCTCATTCTGCAAAGGGGCATGCGCCAACCTTGCACCTCTGCCTCTTTGCATACTGACCCTGCCCCCCCCCCCTTGCTGTTCAGGCTCCATAGAGTCTTGGCTCCTACAAATGGTGGCTGGATAGCCCTGTGTTAGCCCAGGATGTGGGTACTCAAGCATAACTGCAGTTCTAACACCTTGGCATCTCTGAGGCTTTCAAGTCAGGACTCCGCACAGACCCATAGGCACCAAGCTTGGTAGCCATCTGGTCTCTCGGAATTCATGACGGAAATCACACAGTTCGTTTACAGGTTATCAGTACATATACCTATTAAATATAAGTCTTTAATAACATATACTGTGTCCTGTCTTTTGTGTGATAAAAATATATAAGTCCCTATTCTGGTGTCAGGGATGGAGTGAGAGTATATATTGCCTACCCTCACTAGCCTCATTCTTGGCACACTTTAGAAATAACCTTTAAAAAAATTTCACACAAGAAATCACTCTCAGCTTTATCACTTAGCTGGAGCACCCCTGAACCTGGTATAGGGTACCTGGGCATGTGTCTAGACACCTCTCCTTATACTAGGGGCCCCTCTTTATACTTGAGACCCGGTGTATGATTGCAGGTATACATTAACCCCTTCATGCCTGTTTACCTTGTCTGGAAGATGCTGCAGCAGGAATCCTGGTGGGGAGTTGTAAAAGCGTTTTCAGAGTCAGAGTTTTCCCGGAGCAATGTTCTTGGCTGCATCTGAGAATCTCGCTCGATTTCCAGATCCAACTCTTGGGGTATCCCATAACTCTGGAATTCCGATCCATAGACACATTCTGTAAAGACTCTCTCTGGCAAACCCACCCTGAAACTTACAGCCTAGAAATCTCCCGGTCCCAGCACCCCAGGAAAGGCAAAACACAAATAAATCTTTAATGTCGCATAATTTGCACACAGTCACAGTAATGCATTTCTGACATCTGGGTCCAAGAGCTGACACTCTAGGACCTCAACACACGGATCAGGGGTAACCAAGTGGGCTGAACCTTTATTAGTGAGCCTGGTTAACTGCTTCACCGTCACAAGGGTTATACCAAATAAGTGAACGTTGGAAGGATGTTGATCCAAGGAGTAATCTGATTGCCAATTTCTGCAGTCAACAAGGAATTCATTTTTCCCCCTTATGAAATATCAGTAGATGACGTTTCACTGGGGTTTTCTGGTTGCCTTCCTCTGGATCAATTTACTGTAAGTACAAATATAGGATAAAGTACCTGTCATATAAATTTAGCATAGGTTGAAATTGATGGATGCACTGTATGTCTTTGTTCAACCTCATCTACTATGTAACTATGTAACTATTGTGTTGATTTTTCAATGCTTGGGTGGCTAGCACACCTTGAGTAATGGTGCTGTGTTTGTATGGGGCCAGGTACAGTGTCTCTGGAATATGGTGAGGTGGTGAAGAGCTCCTAACTGACTCAGCAGAGGACAGGTTTCCGCTGATTGGTCGGAACCCCGGTTGCCATGTTTTCAGATGGAGGATAGAAAATTGCAGTATAGGAGCTTATGGCGATCAGGGCTCCCCAGTTTTTCATGCTTGGTCTCTGTGTCAACAGACCAACTGGAAAGTGAACTATGGACCAGAGGCAGCTACAGAATCTTGAGTAACTGGGATATTCTGGACGGATGTATCAAGACCGCATCTAGGGTAAGCTAGCTTCGGCAGTGCCCTACACCTAGTGAGGTAGGAGTTCCCTGTACCCTGAGTTATGGTGATTTTGTGTCTTGATAGTGCTCTGTGTTGCTCCCTGTTGGCTCCGACCAGAATAAACTACAGTTTATTAAACTCTCCTGTTCTGCCTGATGTTTGCTTTCCCTGTGAAAGTCTAGTCTACCATGACATTTGTCACTAACGATTTAATATAATACATGGATATATTTTTGCACTGATATATTTATTTGATACATATATATAATATACAATGAGGCAATACCACAGTTACACATTATCCACTGGAAAGGAGACAAATACAATTTCAAGAACTACCGATCAATCTGTCTACGTGAAGCACTTACAAGATTATAAAAAAAAAAACTCACTATTCAGCTGCAACAGACCATGAAATTTGCCTAGCCTTTTTGTGACGATCAGGGGTAATCTGTCCTGGAATAAAGGGGTTATACCCGGCTAGTTACCCCTAATTCGTGTGGGAAGAGAAAGGGTTAAGGTATAATGTACTATGTATGTGTATTCCAAAGCACTTTTATTCCCTGTAAATTCAATTCCCAAGTCTAGTTAAGCAGGTAAATGAGGTAAAGGGTTTTGTGATCTGTGGGTAAGCACTGTGATGTAATTTGGGAGTCAGCCCTGCAAAGTTTTCAGGGAATTATGTGACTGTATGTACTAATTTCTGAGATGGCAGACTTGTAATGGGATTTGCATGTGAGGTACATTTGTATGGAGGGGCCTCTGATTCAATCAGGTGAGGTTCCTGCAGATAAAGGTGCATTGAGGATAAGCTGCAGAGCCATAAGGAGTGAGGATGGACTAGATAACATTAAGTATCTGCTATCAACCCCTCCTATGGGTTAGACCAGGCCTGCACAACACGCGTCCCACGGGCCGCATGTGGCTTGCCGGCACTCACTGTGCGGCACATGACGGTGGCTTTCCCCCTCCTCCTCCCCACTCCCGAGTCCGCTCTCCCTCCCCCGAGTCTGCTCTCCCTCCCCCGAGTCCGCTCTCCCTCTCCGCCACCTGCCGCGAGCCAAGCCCGCTCTCCAGCTCCTCCCCCCAGCCCGCTCTCCCTCTCCTCCCACCCCCAGCCCGCTCTCCCCCTCCTCCCCCCCAGCCCACTCTCACCCTCCTCCTCCCCCACCCAGCCCGCTCTCAAGACTGCACGCTCTAGCAGCGCGGCACTTCCGGTGCCCGCTGCTTGCGAGCGCGCGCAGTCCTGCCTGCTCTGCTGCCGTGATCTGAGGTGCAGGGGGTGACGGGAGGTGTAGGGGAGGTGCAGGGGCTGATGTGAGGTGAGGAGGTGCAGGGGGGTGATGTGAGGTGAGGAGGTGCAGGGGGTGATGTGAGGTGAGGAGGTGCAGGGGAGTTATGTGAGGTGAGGAGGTGCAGGGGTGATGTGAGGTGCAGTGGGGATGTGAGATGCAGGGGGGTGGAATGTGTGTGGTTTGCAGGTGGGTATTGTGTGTGATGTGGAGGGTGAGTATTGTGTATGGGTGAGGGGGAGAGATGGGGGTGTGAGAGGGGGAGTCACAAACATTGATGGTGAGGGGTGCAGGTGGAGATATGAGGATGAGGGGTGCTGGGGGAGATATATGAAGATGATGAGGAGTGCTGGGAGAGATATGATGATGAAGATGATGAGGGGTGCTGGGGGGGATATGAGGATGATGATGAGGGGTGCTGGGGGAGAGATGAGGATGAGGGGTGCTGGGGGAGAAATGAGGATGAGGGGTGCTGGGGGAGATATGAGGATGATGATGAGGGGTGCTGGGGGAGATATGAGAATGAGTGGTGCTGGGGAGATATATATCAGGATGAGGGTTGCTGCGGCAGATATGAGGATGATGAGGGGTGCTGGGAGAGATTGAGGGGTGCTGGAGATATGAGGATGATGATGAGAGGTGCTGGGGGAGATATAATGATGATGATGACGATGATGATGATGATGATGATGATGATGATGATGATGATGATGATGATTATTGATTTTACCCGTGTGACCCGAATCTGTATTCCTTGGAGCAGTTCCGCCCTTCTCACTTGACAAGTTGTGCAGGCCTGTGTTAGACAATGCCCAGCCATTCAGCCCTAGACTTGGTGTTACCAGGAGGAGGGGGGGCACTCCTGCTTCCTCCCAGAGTTCCTTACCTGTTTCTGATGGGAATGCAAACCCTATAAAGAGGCAGGTTGCCCCAACCCCAGTCATAGAGTGGTAGAGTGAGATTCGCTGTTCATAGTTGGTGGTTTGTGACTCTAATACAGCAAGGGAGAATTGCTAGCCAGTGTTATTCTTGGATACTTCACCCTGTTATTTTACCGTAAGTGTTATTTTCAAGTGTTATTTGTGTTACAGTGTTGTGTTTGCCCGAAAAGGAATAAATCTTCAGTTTCTGTTATCATTTTGTCCTGTTCAATCAGTGCCCAGTATATTCGGCGTGAATTAGGTCTGGTCTACCATGACACTTTATAATAAGTGGGAATGTTCAGTGGATACAACATCATAGACAACATCCAAGTTATATAAGGCTTTTTACTTTTCTTGTGCCTAGGGGACATGGATAAGTTCTTTTTTACGATGATTGGGCATCAGCCTTTATTGGATGGATCTCATGGTGCCACAGAGGAGGAGCAGGATGGCCTTCATCCCTGCAAGGGTAAGTGTCACTAAGATTGGTAGTTAGTATATTTTTTTCATGTATTAACCCCTTTGGTGCCTGGCACAGGCATCAAACAAGTTAACGTTATTTCTATCACAGGCTTCTCTAATAATAGTTATTACAGAAGATTAGTTTAAAAATATGATCGCAGTGTGGTATTAATGCATTTATTGATCATTTATTGATGTTTGCCTACTTAATATTGTGGCAATAACGCACATATTTATTTTCCAGGTACAACATTACCTCCATTCTACCGAAGGTTGATGTATCCGGCCCAAAGTGCCATATAATTTGACTAATGCACATTGGACTAAAGTAGAATGCGGACGCAGAGCCTCATTATAGGGCCAGATTAAGCAAACACTGCAAACCTTTCACACTTCTTAGGTACCAGTGTGCCACCCTCTCCCCCCGCCCCCATTTCCATATATATTAATATTTATTTACCACAAAATGGTACATATAATTGTAAACATAAATTGTGAATCAGACGGGGACACAGGCATGTGCAGACCGAGTCCTGATCGGAGGACGTGACACGGGAGAGGGCTCCAGACTGCGCGCAAGCCTGGAGGAACCTCCACATGCTGTGAGCTGCTGAATTGAACACTGAGACGGCGTCCACAAGGAACAATGTGGAGATTGCACCTGAAGGCATACACTGGGGACATATTCACTGAGCCTATTTTATTGGATGTTTGTGAGTAGAACTTTTAACACTGTCTGTTTATCTCTAATAAAACGGTATTATGCTATGTTCTTCTCCTCTACATCCTTAAGGCATACCAGGAGGTAACATGGAGAAGTACACATAGTGGGAAACAGACACAGGCAAGTGTCAAGATCCACAATCTGTTTCACTAGTTCTTTCTTTTTTTCTGCTTAATTTTTACCTATATTACACCGCTTGCCTGGAGTTTGCCCTTCCCCTGTTTTCTGTTTTTTCCACATATATCTTGGAGAGGAAGATCATTGAGACCACGCACCGGAGAACACTTTTTTCTTTATCTTGGATTGCCACTGAAGCAAAAGAAAAATCAGCTCACCTGTGCTGAACGGGGTGTCTTTGAACATTGGGTGGGGGGGGGGGGGGCAATAATTATGTCTGCAGGACCCACTGCTTAATGTAATATTTGACACATATAAATACTTGAGGTGGGATTGCTTCTTTATGAGGATTATTATGTGATGGTGAAGGGGTAACCAGGCCACCAATAAAGATATTATGCCCGGCTGGTTACCTCTGAGCCCTGTTTCAAGTTTTAGAGTGTCAGCTCTTCAACCTGTGTATTGTACCTGTGTGGCGGTGAAAGGGTTAACCAGGCCAACAATAAAGGTATTATGCCTGGCTGGTTAACCCTAAACATTGTTGGGACTGAAGAGGTTAAATTATATGGTCACCATAATGCCATGTTTTCCCTTACACTATCTTTATTGTCCCTGTTTTTCAGCCCAGAAGCTAGCTGCAGTTGTATGAGTCTATGTGAACTATGCAAATTGTAGTCGCGGTACAAGGGGGAGCTTCTAGCGCTGAACCAAGCGTCAATTGAATAAGCATGCCTGTGGTCTTCGGCTCCCTTGAAGTTCTGAAGTACTTCCTAAACTGCAGACTCTTCAGAGAAAGTCTTAACCACAAAGTTAAGTGGATAAGTGGTCTGCGGTCTAGTTGAAGTGCCCGGGATGATATAATGTATCCTGTGGTCTCGTTAACCAATTAAGGTCAAGTTACCGAAACTGGCAAGCAGTGATACATTGTATGCCAAGAATCCAACCACAGACCACATCACAGAGCTTATCCAATTAAGCCAGTAACCTCGGTTAGGAAGGAGCTAACACTCTAATTTTTGGAAAGCAGTTAGTTGCAAATGTACCATGAACATACATATTGGTTTTATATTTGTTGCACATACAGAACCTACATATAAAAATAAACTGTATTCCAATGGTATTTAAAATGTAAAGGTATGAACCCTTTCCTGTCAGCCCGGCAATGAATCCATTAACATGCCCATATGTTATGGATGAATGAACTGAGGGATTTTTTATCTCCGTACTTCAAAGGGCACCTTGCTAAGTTGGTGCAACAGTGTCTAGAGAAGTCCGGAGTTGAAAAGCCTCAGAGACCCTAGGTGTTAGGGTGGCCGGGATATTGCTAAGTATCAGATACCGGTGCAAAGTATAGGCGCTTCCCACTTGGTAGCCAAACCCCAGACTTACTGTTGCCAGGTAAGAGGTTGGGCCCGATATGCTAAGCAGCTTAGGTGTCAGGTTAGCGCATGCTCTTAGCAGACCGGGAAGCAACTTCTGCCTGTTCTATGAACTCCTGCCGAGTCGGGGATAGGTGGGAAAAGTTGTTCCCACGGGTGGATTGGCTAGGTATGTTAAAGATAGGGCCCTTAACCCTATAAAAATGCCTGCAGCCCAGTCCTTGTGAGATTAACTTAAGATCAACCAAGAAACGTCCAATTTCCAGCATCCGCGGTTCCGGAGTGTGAGGGGTAAACCACACCGTAACAAAGATTCGCACCCCTCTTCCAGAATTCGTTTGAGCTGGGGTTTCCCGAACGAATCCTGTAAGGACTTTACGAAATTATTCCTTCCGGCGGAGATATAGGGGTGGCAAGTTGCGCCCCTAGCCAAGGATTGTCGCACGGCTCAAATCGCGCACCCACTTGTATGCGTGCAGGGATGCCCAGAAACTTTGTTGTTAAGTCATTAGTTCCGTGGACATTTGATTTTGTTTCCTCATCCCAGTAAGTGTTGTATTCAGTGTAATTGTGAAGATTTGTGTGTTTGTCTGAAAAGAAATAAATTGCAATTTATTTTGCCCGCCTTGTCGCGCTCAATCCAGAATCCCGGTATTAATGTGTTGGTAAGACCTGGTCTACCGTGACAACCTGCAATGAATGTAATTGGATAACAATAAAGATTTTATGTGTGTTTTACCTTTCCAGGAGTGCTAACCAGTGTACATTCTCGGACTATGTGTTCCAGGGGGACTTTGCGGTAAAACTGTTGTCAGATTGTGTCTAGGTAGCAGGGGTCCAGAGTTGCTGGTTACCCCAAAAATGTATCCGTGAATCAGGTCAGATTCCCGGGGACATATAGACACATCACTCTGGTCAAAGTTCTCCCTTGAAAATAGTTACGTGACTCACTGCCAGGTCTCCCTGCTCCAGCACAGACCAGAAAGGTACATGAGGGCATAGAGATTTTTATATCCTGGGTACAGTCAAGGTTCCCAAAGTTAGTAAGGATCCCCCAGTTTATGCCCAGGTACCCCAGAATCAGTATAGAGGTTCTGGGGGTTTACTCCAACTGTATATTAAGTTGGGAGAGGTTTTATGAAACCTAAGTCCTAGTTTCAGTAAAGGAAAGAGATACAGCCCTGAGAGTGTGCCGTTGATAAGAGAAAAAAAGTCCCAGGCGCTGGGATCCCTGGTTTAAAGACACCTTTCAAGGATTGCTGACTCTCTTACTTCTGTAAGTAGTTGACTTCGGATTAGGGTCTTATTAGCTAAGAAGTGCTACATCATTTGTATGCTTTGTCTTCTGTCTTTTCTCTGAGACCGGCACCAACCCAGATCTGAGGATTACAACTAGACGGACAAGCAAGACCCAAAGATACCAATCATTGTATGCTGACCACTACAATATTGTAAGTAGTTAGCAGGGGGTGAGGGTGGCCCAAAGCTTTTTTCTGCTGCGCAATTGTGTTTTTGTTTTCTGTTTTTATTCAGCATGAATGCAGTTCACACCGCATAACGAGATTGCCTGCATCATTAAGAGACTGTTGCGATTATTTCAATCTAAATCTAAATAGGGATGCGTGATGACATAGTGTCGTGATTTTGCATACCCTGACAAAGTCGCCCAGTGTGACGAAACACTAGGTCATCACGCAAGTGCATGCTTTACGGCCAAAGCGTGCAAGGAGCTGTATTGTGGTCGTCCTTACTCGTAAGCTACATTGGAAGCAGACACGCGGTTTACCATCTGCGGGACATACAGAGGATGAACTTCTACTGGTGAATCGGCAGGAACTTTCCCTTTGGACTGTCGCTGTGATCCAGGATGTGCTTACCTCGCTGCGGTGATATTATCACACAATGCTTATTATGTACTACCTTTGTGAGTGTTCCTAATCCCTCCCCCAATCCTTATTTTTATATTAAATGTACAATTTTACGCTATGGGGCGTGCGCTCTCTGTTCTCTTTTCGTTTCTATAGAATCATTATTGGAATTGGTTCTTCCATTTGAGAGCAGCCGTGGACCCCTGGAGTATTTATCTGTTCTGTTGAACTTATCAGGACTCATCTAAGGGTTGGACTTTTAAACAGGGTTTTCCAGTTTGGAAATTATTATATGCATTTACACTTTTGTATGTATTTTTAGAGTGTATACATTTTTTCTGATTTGTTTTGTGCACTACAAAAATAGAATTATCCTATATTACATAAGCTAGGGTTCAATTTCTAGAATTATTTCTTTTTCACCTTATTATAATTATACATCACACACACATTACTATTTACAAAATATATACACCAGTTCACCAGTGGCACTATTTATTTTCCTTTTTTTTATTTATATATATATATACATGTAGAGGTATCAGTACCGTGTTAGCCGAGCTTCAATAATCAAAAAATAATAGATGATCCGTTCTGTGGCTAACGAAATGCTTTTATTTGTGCAGAGCTTTCGAGATACACTGATCTCTCTTGTAACATCGCCGGAAGAAGAGATGATCAGTGTATCTCGAAGCTCGCACAAATAAAAGCATTTTGTTTATCCACGACGGTATCATCTATTTATTTTTTGATTATATATATATATATAAATATACACACACACACATTCAGGGAGATATAATTATTCTGATTTCCTGTATATGTTTTATTAATGGTTTAGTATCTTAGTGTTATTGCTTATTATTTGGTTATTATATTATTTAGCCAGGATTTTATTTCAAAAAGAGTTGTTTTTATTTATCATTAAGATGTTTTTGTTTTAAGTTTCATGATAGACATTGGGTATAGTGATAGGTGAACAAATAGTTTTTTCAGTATGAGTTGCCATATTTGAATTAATCACACCATCCACTGTCTCTTTATTTGTTTTTTCTGTTGTCAATGTGCCCACGAACCCCTCCACCTCTCTGTGTTGTACATTTCCACCTGTGATTTAGATTACGAGGAGGTTAAGGATACATTAGGTATGGGGCGTTTCATATGCTTTGAGTGCCGACACATCACGGAGAGAGGAAGGAGGGTATTGTGGGTATTTATGTAGCTTACCAGTTATTGTTTTGTACTCTTTGATAAAGTGCGGTGTACCGCGCAAAACGCGTAACAGTTTTCTCTTGCTGTTTTTAATGTGCAATTAAAGTCATCTTTTGTACCAAGAAGACAGCAGTTCGGTTCATATTTTTTTCTCCAAGGCAGCTGCACCACCTCTTTCACTCCATTTCTTCATTGACCTTGCCTGGTAGGAGCACGCCGACAGTGCCTGGATTCCCACGGTGTATTGAGTGAGTAACCGTTCATTTGCATGCACTTGCTACACTTGCCATGTTATTGTTACTATTGGCTATTATGTTGACCACTACATACTCATCTAAGACTTACCTTGTTCACAAGGTTATTGAGTAAGCACACTAATTGATGTCTCTAAAGTGCTTGGATTTCAAAGTACAATATACATCATTGACTGTGTGGGATATTGATCATCGGGCTTATACAACTGTCTACAAGCAAAACAAAAGGAGAACTTATGGTTCAAATGTTAAATATACAGTTAGGTCCGGAAATAATTGGACACTGACACAATTTTCATAAATTTGGCTCTGTACGCCACACCAATGGATTTGAAATGAAACAACCGAAATGCAATAGAAGTGCAGACTTTCAGCTTTAATTCAAGGGGTTAAACAAAAATATTGTATGAAACGTTTAGGAATTGCAACCATTTTCATACACAGTCCCCTTATTTCAGGGGCTCAAATGTAATTGGACAAATTAACACAATCATAAATAAAATGTTAATTTTTAATACTTTGTCGAGAATCCTTTGCAGGCAATGACTGCTTGAAGTCTTGAACGCATAGACATCACCAAATGCTGGGTATCCTCCTTTGTGATGCGTTGCCAGGCCTTTAGTGTAGCTGTCTTCAGTTGTTGTTTGTTCATGGATCTTTCTGCCTTAAGTTTTGTCTTCAGCAAGTGAAATGCATGCTCGATCGGGTTGAGATCAGGTGATTGACTCGGCCCTTGCAGAATATTTCACTTCTTTGTCTTAAAAAACTCCTGGGTTGCTTTCACAGTACACTGGCGACACACTTTATTCGAGCTTGGCTAGTCCCACGAATTCGGGTATACCCGGGTGTATTGAGGTTTGTGACTGTTTTCTGCCCGAGTGCATTGAGGTATTTTCCATGCAGGGATTTAAGCATTTTATTCCCGCTGGCTGCAATACTGCACAATATATATATATATACTGCATTACAATTCATGAATTTATGCCATCTGGTAGACACGCGAAGCATTGCAGCCTATTAAATCCTTATCATTATCATTTAACAGATTAGCCGCCCGTCAGCCAGGCATGAACCCAGGCTGGGAAGGCAAACGCAACGGGGCTTGTCAGAGGTGAGGAGCGGCGCATTCCAGGTATCTGCCAGGTACATACTGGGTATTTGCTCGAATAAAGTGTGTCGGTGCAGTATGTTTTGGGTCACTGTCCATCTGTAAAGTGAAGCGCCGTCCAATCAACTTAGCTGAATTTGGCTGAATCTGAGCAGACAATATATCCCTATACACTTCAGAATTCATCCGGCTGCTTCTGTCTTCTGTCACATCATTAAAAAACACTAGTGACCAAGTGCCATTGAAAGCCATGCATGCTCCCTGCCATCACACTGCCTCCACCGTGTTTTACAGACTATATGGTATGCTTCGGATAATGAGCCGTTCCAAGCCTTCTCCATACTTTTTTCTTCCCATCATTCTGGTACAGATTGACCTTAATTTCATCTATGCAAAGAATGCTGTTCCAGAACTGGGCTGGCTTTATTAGATATTGTTTGGCAAAATCTAATCTGGTCCTTCTATTCTTGAGGCTTATGAATGGTTTGCATCTTGTGGTGAACCCTCTGTATTTGCTCTCGTGAAGTCTTTTCTTTATGGTAGACTTGGATAATGATATGCCTACCTCCTGGAGAGTGTTCTTCACTTGACTGGATGTTGTGAAGGGGTTTTTCTTTACCATGGAAAGGATCCTATGATCATCCACCACGGTTGTCTTCCGTGGACGTCCAGGCCTTTTAGTTTTACAGAGCTCACCAGTGCGTTCTTTTTTTCTCAGAATGTACCAAACTGTTGATTTGGCCACCCCTAATGTTCCTGCTATCTCTCTGATGGATTTTCTTTTTTTTGCAGCCTAAGGATGCCCTGTTTCACTTGCATTGAGAGCTCATTTGACGCATGTTGTGGGTTCACAGCAACAGCTTCCAAATGTGAATGCCACACCCGGAATCCACTCCAGACCTTTTACCTGCTTAATTGATGATGAAATAACGAAGGAATAACCCACACTTGTCCATGAAAAAGCTTTTGAGTCAATTGTCCAATTACTTTTGGTCCCTTGAAAAAGAGGGGGCTACATATTAAAGAGATGTAATTCCTAAACCCTTCCTCCAATTTGAATGTGAATACCCTCAAATTAAAGCTGATAGACTGCACTTTAAGCCCATATTCATTATTTAACTGCAACTTGAATTGATTTTTGTACACAGCCGAAATAACAAAACTTGTATCAGTGTCCAATTATTTCCGGACCTAACTGTATTTTTACATGGACATTTTTCTGGCTAGCATCGCTGGGGGTTGTTTCTCCCATTTTTCTAGTAAGAATAGGGAACATTTATTCTTATTTTATCCCCGACACAAGACCAGAAGATTTAGACATGTTTAACACAAGACACAGAGTCAAAGTATATTTTATTAAAGGTTTTTATTTAATAAATGTATATGCTTGTACCTATGTATATGTGACAGTTGGATTTCCAAGTCCATGGTTCCGAGAAACCAGGTGGCTACCAAGCTTGGCACCACTGAGTCTGCTCGGGTCCCGTAGTTGAAAGACTCAGGGATGCTATGGTGTTAGAACAGGAGGAGAACTGTAGTTATCGTTGAGTACCCCTGTCCTGGTCTAACAAACGGTTATCCGGCGATCATTTGCCCATCCCCAGACTCTACTGAGCCTGGACAGTGGGTGGGCTCAATATGCTAAGAGGCAGAGGTGCCAGGTTGGTGCATGCCTCTTATCAGAATCAAAATCGGTACCAACCCGGTTTCAGTATACCGGCAAATCGGTGAAAGGCTGGCAGGAGAATTCCCACTTGCTGATTGGCTGTAGTAGTTTCTGAATGGGACTTCAAAACCTATAAGAAACCTTGCAGCCAATCAGGACATCAGATTCCAAGCGCCAAACCATCAGCAGCAAATTCAAGATATGAAAAAGATGCTCTGTGAGAAACAGGGATTTTCAACTGAAGAAATTTTCTATGTCTCGCGTTTCCAGTTCTGAAAACGGGGTGTAGCGGTCGTGGCTGGTATTGCATGCCGAATTGCATTCCAGGGCTTTTGTGAGTACCTCCCGGTCATTGGATAGGGCTCCTACAGTAGTCAGTTGTTAACATTTTTTTCCAAGAAAGATTTATTTTGTTAGCCCCCTGTGATGGTGAAGGGGTTCCCAGGCCATTAATAAAGGTATTTGGTCTGGCTTGGTGCTCCTGAACCAGATTGGGAATTGTAGAGTGTCAGCTCTGCAACCCAACAAGGGTAATAATACTGCAAATGTATTCAAAATGCCTGTGTCTCTCCCCCCAGGGATAAGGGGCGAGATTAATACAATGTATCAACTGTATAAGCCAAGTAACAGGGTTCCCCTGAGTCATATGGTACCTGTGAAGTGTCAGCTCTGCCACCCACTGCAGGTTGAGAGCCTGCAAATACCTTAGAATTGTCTGTGTGTGACCGGCTAGGGATAAGCGGACCACACGCGATAAAATAAGCTACATTGAGTGACTGCGGTCATCGTTAATGGATTGGTTTCCAGGGTTGCAACCACAAGTACCACATCACTGTATTTAGGTTAATTGGATAAGTGTAGTTGCGGTTAGGTTCGTTCCTTGCATTGCTACATTGAGTCACGGCCTAAACCGCAGGTTAATTGGATAAGTATGGCTGCAGTTATGTATTAGCTCCGTATATTGCAACAATGAGTTACTGCCAAACCGCAGACAGGAAGAAAGTTTAAACCACAGACCACACTTAAATAGCTAACGTAGGTTAGGAGTATGCCAGCGCTGTGAAAATTGGTGTGAATGCTGCTGGGGTCCCAACAGTAACGCAGCTATATTTTATGTGTTATTAACTTTGATAAAAAATAGTAAATGAAAGTCCCCCTCTTTTGTGTATTAAAATGATAAAGAGCAAAGGCCTTTACATTCAGGCAGGCGGGGCAGCGGATACCTTGTGGGTTCACAAGTACCTTATATGACCGGCCATTCTGGCAAGTGAGTCTTCGGACTTCTAAGACACCATGCTGAGATGACTCCAGAGTGTCAAGGAAAGTCCGGACTTAAAAAGGTACCGACATTTGAAAGTGTTACATGCCGGGAAGTAATGATAAACAGTTGTGCCTGGCAAATGTCCATATGTCAGGGAGGGGTAAACTTCAGGTCACCAGGACAGGGGGCTTGGTTAGGCATGATAAGTGGAGCAGGTGCGAAGTTAGCGCATGTCCGTAGCATACCTTGAAGCCTCTGCCCAGCTCTCCGAAATACTGGCAGAGCGTGCCAATAGGTGGGATTATTAATTCCCACGCAGTGATTGGCTGCACTGTGTAAGAATAGGCTTTGTGTGTCTTTAAAAGTCTCATGCAGCCGATCGGGAGGGAGATAAACCTAAGATTCAACATGCTGTAAAAAGATACATCGTGCGGTACAAGAAATTCGTAACTAAGATTTGTACCCTGCTTCAAAAGTTCGTTAGAATGAAGGATTCCTGAATGAATCCTGCAAGGACAGAATGAAAAGTTTCCTTTCGGCGAATATACAGGGGTTGTGAGCGGCGCCCCTAGCCAAGGACTGTTACATGACTCCTGGGAATTGATGCCTAGAGACTTGATTTCTGAGGATTTCGTTCCGTGGACATTTTATTTTGTTTTGCCCCATCCCAGTAAGTGTTTATTCATGTTATTTTGTACTTCAAGCTGTGTGTGTTTCTTGTGTAAATAAACTACTATTTACTATATTTTATCTCACGTTTTGTTCAATCAAAGGATCCGGGTAATTTTTGTTTTAAAAGCACTGGTCTCCCATGACAGGCTTTATTCTGGTTTCAGCTATGGAACTTATTGAACCTATGATATATTATCTCGCGGGGTACTGTAGCATAGCGGAAGACTCAAAATTGCGAGCTCCCAAAGCGTGAGATAGCGCACACACACGATTTGCAAAAGAAGTGAAAAACACAGTCAGTGCCATATCTTGTTGCCTGTGTGTGAAGCATGGACAAGCGAGTGGGACGGTTCTGGTCTTGGGATCGTGCCAGGCTCGTTGCCCAGTGTGAAGAATATGGCTTACTGACTGCTGGTTGGGAAAAGACACAACTGAGGATTTGGAGCAGCGTGAAACAAACATTGCTGCCCCTGAAAGCACGGTGTATGCAGTGATTTCACTTCAGCCCAGGGTGCAGGAGATTATTCCAGCCTTATTTATTTATTTATAAAATATTTTACCAGGAAGTAATACATTGAGAGTTACCTCTCGTTTTCAAGTATGTCCTGGGCACAGAGTAAAACAAATAATACATGGTTACAAGTACACTTACATAAATGAACAAGGTATACATTATATACAAGACATTGCGTGCACAGTTAAAGAAAATATATATTATGAGCGTATGAAACAGTTACAGACCAGATTAAAGTGTGAGACAGCCTTAGATTTGAAAGAACTTAAGCTGGTGGTGGATATGAGAGTCTCTGGTAGGTTGTTCCAGTTTTGGGGTGCACAGAAGGAGAAGGAGGAACGTCCGGGTACTTTGTTGAGCCTTGGGACCATGAATAGTCTTTTGGAGTCTGATCTCAGGTGATAGGTGCTGCATGTGGTAGGGGTGAGGAGCTTGTTCAGGTAGCTGGGTAGCTTGCCCAGAAAGTATTTGAGGGTGAGACAGGAAAGGTGAACTTTGCGCCTAGACTCTAGTGATGACCAATCTAGTTCTTTGAGCATTTCGCAGTGATGTGTGTTGTAGTTGCATTGGAGAACAAAACGACAAATTGAATTGAATTGAAGAGTCAAGTTTGCTAAGGTGGGTTTGAGGAGCCGAGCCATATACTATGTCTCCATAGTCAATAATTGGCATTAGCATCTGCTGTGCAATACGCTTTCTGACCAGGAGACTTAGGGAGGATTTGTTCCTGTAAAGTACCCCTAGTTTGGCATAGGTCTTGGTTGTCAGGGTATCAATGTGCATCCCGAATGTTAAGTGGGAGTCAAACCATAAGCCCAGGTATTTAAAACTAGTGACAAATTTAGTCTTGGTCCCAAATACCATTGTTACAGTCTTGTCAGTGTTTAAAAACAGTTTGTTTTGGGAAATCCAGTTTTCGAGAAACAAACTGTTTTTAAACACTGACAAGACTGTAACAATGGTATTTGGGACCAAGACTAAATTTGTAAAGCTTCCAGTGACTGAGCTCCTGATTAGAACCAACGCTAACACCACCCTAACACCTGTCACTAGTTTTAAATACCTGGGCTTATGGTTTGACTTCCACTTAACTTTCGGGATGCAAATTGATACGTTGGGGAGGGAGAAGATGTTCACCGGGATATTGGCGAAGAACTGCGGGGGGCATTGTGCCTACAGTTCCCATTTTCCCTGCTCTTGCGGGACCCCCTAACTCTGGACTGACAGCACTTCTTGCCTCATGGGGGGGAAAACGATACAGCTGAGGAGAGAATTTGCATGCTGGCAGCTATTCACGGACAGGTGATCCCTCACTCTTACTTGGTCAACGGAGATCAGGCTGTTCCCCAAGTCAATCACCACAGCTTCAATAAGTTTGTCTGTGGCACAGAAAAAATTGATGGCTTCTTATCAGACTTTGAGACGCAGTGTCTGAGATACAGGGTGCCAAAGCGGGACTGGGTGTAGTGGATGCACCCCTTGCTGTCTGGAAAGTCAAAGGAAACCCTGCAGTCTATCCCACGAGATGATCAGGATGACTACGAGCACGTTAAAGCTTTGCTCCTGTTGCGATATGCCCTCACCCCAGAAGCGTACAGAGGCAAGTTCAGGACATAGGAACGCCAACCTCAGGAGTCCTATGTAAAGTATGGTGCCCGCATGGCATGCCAAGGTACTCAGTGGGTGGAGGGCTGTAATGCTACGAAGTACCACACGTTGCTGGATCTCATGTTCCAGGAGCAGCTACTGCATCAGTGTCCCTCGGATGTGAGGGCATGGGTGTTTGACCGCAAAACTAACCCATGTGGAGGTTGCCCAGGTCTTTTTGGATTGGGGTGCCGGTCGTGGCATGAGGGAGGTGGGGGTATTGCCCTGGTTGGATGCCAAAATTTTGCTCGGTAACGACCTGGGGCAGGTAACCTGTGATTTCACCGCAGAGCTGGCTTCTGTTGCAGCAATTACTAGGAGCCAGGCACCACGGATTGCAGCAGCACCAACCCCTGTCCCCCTGCATTTGGGACCCATGGTCCCAGCGGTCTCTGAGGAGACCAGACAGGTAAGCCAGACTACTGAGTCATGACCAGTGACTGACATACCGTTCCCTTCCCCTGTTCCTGTGTCCCATGACTTAGACACTAAGGGTGGGTGGCCAGTGTTAGGAACAGAATTTAAGGATGTGTTGTTTAAGGATACTTAGAAGGTATGAGACTGCAGGCATCCGAGTCTCGGGAAAGTGAGGGGTCAGACCTCTTGCTGTTTCACCAAGGGCTCTGGTGTAGGGAGCTTGGATCTACCGGGTTAGACAGAGTCTGGACAGGTAGAAGATGGCTAGTGGTACCCAGGGAGTGGAGGCAGCAAGTATTGCAGGGAGCTCACTTCATTACACTAGCGGGGCATCAGGGGGTCACTCAGACGAGAGCCCAGCTGTTGCAGCCTTACGCCTGGTCAGAAGCATCAGGGGCAGTGGCAGATTTCTGCTGCCCCGGTGATACCTGCCAGCCAGAGTGTAAAGCGGGTGATTGTGTGCGAATATTTCTGAACTCGTTACCAGTAATGGCGAAACTGTTTCAGAGAGTAGCTAAGGCAGTGCTAGGTATCTTTTCTAGGATAGGTTTTCCTAGAGGGGTGCTGGCTGAGTTAGGGTGCTGGGTGAGTAGGCAGCCAGGGGCAGTAGCCAGGGCTAGGTTAGAACAGCATAGGGTTCTGTTCTCAGACCAGCCGGGCAGGACATATAGTACAGATCATCCTGTGCCCACAAGTGATCTGCGTCCTCTGTGTAAGTATACCTACCCGGTATCTGCAAAGGTGAAGGGCAGTATAGAGATGGAGGTAGGTGAGATACTGGCCCTAGGGGTATGTGAACCAACACAGAGCCCTTGGGCTTGTCCGGTAGTCCCCATACCTAAGAAGGATGGGACCACCCACTTCTGGGGGAACTGCCGGCAGCTGAATGCAAGGACGGTGTCAGATGCCTATCCCATGCCCCACATGAGTGAGCTCGCGGGGGCAAGGTACAGTTTCTGACTACCAGGGATCTATATACAAGGTACTGGCAGATCCCCCTGACCCAAGAGGCTTGGGAGAAGTCAGCCTTCCTCACTCCAAGTGGCATCTGTGAGTTTTTAAGGATGGCACTCTGGATGAGGAATGCCTTGGCTACATTCTGATGCCTGGTCAGTAGGTTACGGGAGGGAGTGCAGAAGTGTGTAAGGGCATACCTGAAGGAGATAGCTGGATATAGTCATTCATGGGATTTACAGCTAGTGCAGGAAGCAGCGAGGCTAGCTAGAATAAGGGAAGCAGTACTTCCTGTGAAACCCACAAAGTGCTTAGTAGGAATGACTGAGGTGTTGTACCTAGGGCACAGGGTGGGTGGAGGGCATCTGACTTTTCTGGGCACTGCTGGCTACTGCAGAAAGTTTGTCCCACAGCCCAGTGCTGTGACTGAATCCCTGACTGACCCGACCGAGAAACGAATCTCAGTACTGGTTGTTTGGTCTCCCGCCTGCCAAGGTGCTTGTCAGGCATTAACGACCGCACTGACCTGTGCTCTGATCCCAGCTGCACCCGACTTCTCTAAAAAGTTTTGGGTGCAGACAGATGCCCCGGACTATGGCATCAGGACTGTGCTCAGCCCAGTAGGGGAGGGCAGGGGGCACATTAGTGCAGATGAACTATCTCACAAGGACCATCCTGTTGAACAGTTTAACTCAAAAGCTGTGCCGCCCGTCAAACCGCAGTATGGGGCCGTTATTCCAGCATCTACACTTTGAGGTGGGGAGGTGTGATGGTGAAGGGGTACCCAGGCAATTAATAAAGGTATTTGGCCGGCTGGGTGCCCCTGAACCAGATTGGGAATTGTAGAGTGTCAGCTCTGCAACCCAACAAAGGTAATAATACTGCAAATGTATTCAAAATGCCTGTGTCTCTCCCCCCAGGGATAAGGGGGCAAGATTAATACCATGTATCAACTGTATAAGACATTTAACAGGGTCCCCTGAGTCATAGTGGGTACATGTAAAGTGTCAGCCATGCAGCCCACTGATGCCTGCAACCCTGTAATTATGTTAGAACGGTCTGTGTGTGTCCCGTCAGGTATAAGAGGCACACATGTATAAATCATGTAACAGGGTTCCCCTGAGTCATATGGTACCTGTGAAGTGTCAGCTCTGCAGCCCACTGCAGGTTGAGAGCCTGTAAATACCTTAGAATTGCCTGTGTGTGTCTGGCTAGGGATAAGCGGACCACACGCGTTAAAGTAAGATACATTGAGTGTAGCCACAAGTACCACATCACTGTATTTAGGTTAATTGGATAAGTGTAGTTGCGGTTATGTTCGTTCCATGCATTGCTACACTGAGTCACGGCCCAAAACGCAGGTTAAATGGATAAGTATGGCTGCGGTCATGTATTAGCTCCATGCATTGCAACAATGAGTCACTGTCAAACTGCAGACAGGGAGAAAGTTTAAACCACAGACCACACATAATTAGATAGCTAACTTGAGTTACTGTAGGGACATGCGGGAAAGATGAAAATTGGTGTGGGTACTGCTGGGGTCACAACAGTAAAGCAGCTATGGTTTATGTGTTATTAACTTTTGTGAAAAATAGTAAATGAAAGTCCCCCTCTTTTTGTGTATTAAAATTATAAAGAGCAAGGGCATTTACATTCAGGCAGGCAGGGCAGTGGATACATTGGGAATTAGCAAGCTCAGTATATGACAGGCCATTCTGGTGAGTAACTCATGCATATCTTAGGTGCAGACTTCTAAGACACCATGCTGAAACGACTCCAGAGTGTCTAGGAAAGTCCGGACTTAAAAAGGTACCGACATTTGAAAGTTTTACATTCCGGGAAGTAAGGATAAACAGTTGTGCCTGGTAAATGTCCATATGTCAGGGGAGGGGTAGACTTCAGGTCGCCAGGGCAGGGGGCATGGTTAGGTATGCTAAGCAGCTCATGTGCAAAGTTAGCGCATGACCGTAGCATACCAGAAGCCTATTGCCCGTCTCCCTGAAGCACTGGCAGAGCGTGCCAATAGGTGGGATTGTTAATTCCCAGGCAGAGATTGGATGTACAGTGTAAGAATATGCTTTGTGTGTCTTCAAAAGCCGGTGCAGCCAGTCAGGAGGTAGATTCACTGAAGATTCAACATGCTGTAAAAGATACATTGTGTGGTACAACGTATTCCATCGTAACAAAGATTTGTACCTGTGGTGATGAAAGGGTTAATCGGGCATAAATAACAGTAGTATACCCGGTTGATTAACCTCAACTCGCAATGGGAATGAAGGGGTTAAAAGTATTTGCATTGCACTGCTGTATTTGCCCCGTCCCAGCCTTCTTAACCCCAATTTGCAAGCTATTCCCTGCCTGCAGTAATAGGAATAAATGCAGAGTGTGCTATATTCTTTTGAGGCACAAGATGGCGTTGTGAGCGCCGAAGCCAGCGCTGATTGAAGAAGCGTGGCTGCGGATTAGAGGTCTGTTTAAAGTATGGGTATCCATTTGACCTCGTAACCACAAGTCAATTGAATAATTGGCTTGCGGTTAGATTTGAAGTGGTTTACAGATAAAATGCATCCGTACCTTGTTAGCCCCGTAACTTGAAAGGCAGAAAGTCTATTGCGTGGGAAGTGTGTCATTTGAGTAAGTGAACTTGGTTTCCCCCAAGCAAGCATTTCAATTAAGGGGGCTAACTCGCAAACTGAGGCACCCAGCACCCTGATTTTTGGTGTGCAAGTACACTGGCGACACACTTTATTCGAGCTCGGCTAGTCCCGCGAATTCGGGTATACTCGGGTGTATTCAGGTTTCTGATCGTTTTCTGCCAGAGTGCATTGCGTTATTTTCCGGCAGGGATTTAAGCTTTTTATTCCGGCTTGCTGAAATACTGCAATGCCGTGAAAATACACATGGTGGCGCTTGCGAGCTGTTCTCTGTGAAGCCGTCCCCTATAATGAATTGTAATGCAGTATATATACTGTATACATTATATATATACTGTATAACAACCCCTATAAGCCCTAACATACAGTACTGTACACATACAGTACTGTATATGCATATACACTGGCGACACACTTTATTCGAGCTCGGCTAGTCCCACGAATTCGGGTATACCCGGGTGTATTGAGGTTTGTGACTGTTTTCTGCCCGAGTGCATTGCCAAGTGGTGTCCGGTTTCAGTATGTTTTTGGGTCACTGTCCATCTGTCCGTGAAGCGAAGCCCGTCCATCACCTGTAGCTGAATTGTGGCTGAATCTGATTAACGATACATATATCCCTATACACTTCAGATTCATCCGGCTGCTTCTGGTCTTTTCTGACCCACTCATTAAAAAAAACACTAAGTGACAAGTGCCATTGAAAGCCATGCATGCTCCGTGCGCCTGCCATACCGCGACACTCGCCCCACCGTGTTATTAACAGACTATATGGTATTGCTTGTCGATAATGAGTCGAGAACAGTTTCCAAGCCTTCTCCATACTTTCTTTCTTTTTTTTCCCATCATTCTGTACAGATTGACCTTAATTTCCATCTATGCAAAGAAATGCTTTCCAAACTGGGCTGGCGGGGCGGGGGGGGATGCTTTATTGAATAATTGTTTGGCAAATCTAATCTGGTCCTTCCCTATTTCCTTGAGGCTTATTAATGGTTTGCATCTTGTGGTGACCCCTCTGTTTTGGCTCTCTGAAGTCTTTTTCTTTATGGTAGACTTGGTAAATATTGCCTACCTCCTGGAGAGTGTTCCTTCACTTGGACTGGATTTGTGAAGGGGTTTTTCTTTCACCATGGAAGGATCCACTAGATCATTCCACCACGTTGTCTTCCGTGGACGTCCAGGCCTTTTAGTTTTCCAGAGCTCACCACTTGCGTCCTTTTTTTCCTCAAATTACCCAACTGTTGATTTGCCAACCCTTTTTCCTAGCTATCTCCTGTGGTTTTTCTTTTTGGTTGCAGCTAAAGGAATGCCCTGTTTCACTTGCATCTGAGAGCTCATTTGACGCATGTTGTGGTTCACACCGCAAACAGCTTCCCAATGTAATTCCACAAACCCGGATCCCACTCCAGACCTTTTACCCCCTGCTAATTGAATGATGAAATAACGAAGGAACTACCCACACTTGTCCATGAAAAAGCTTCTGAGTCAATTGATCCCATTACTTTTGGTACCTGAAAAGCGGGGCTACATTTAAAGAGTGTATTCCTACCCTCCTCAATTTGAAGTGAAACCCTCAATTAAGCTGATAGACATCCCGCCACTTTAAGCCCATATTCATTATTTAACTGCAACATTTGAAATTGATTTTTTGTACCCAGCCGAACTAAAAACTTGTATCATGGCCAATTATTTCCGCCGGACCTAACTTATTTTTACATGGACATTGTCTGTGCTACTCGCTCGAGGGTTGTTTCCTTCTCCTTTTTCATTTCATAGGTATAATAGGGTGAACATTGTAGTCTTGATTTTCATCCGACACAAACCAGAAGACCTTTAGACATGTTTAACACAAACACGAGTCAAAGTATATTTTTATTAAAGGTTTTTATTAATAATGTAATATAATGCTGTGACCTATGTCATATTGGACAGTTGGGATTTCCAAGTCCATGGTTCCGAGAAACCAGTGGCTACCATCTTGGCACCCGCCACTATCTCTCGGTCCCCCGTAGTTGAAAGACTCAAGGGATCTATGGTGTAGAACCGGAAGGAAACTGGTAGTTATCGGGTTGACAGTACCCCTTTCCTGGTCTTACAACGGTGTTGAGCGCGGCGATCATTGTTGCCCATCCCCAGACTCTACGTACCTGGCATTGGGTGGGCTCATATCTAAGAGGCAAGTTGCCAGGTGGTGATGCCTCTTACAGAATCAAATCGGTACCAACCCGGTTCAGTATAAAATACCGCCAATCGGTGTAAGGCTGGCAGGCAGACTCCCACTTGCTGATTGGCTGTAGTAGTTTCTTGAATTGCGACTTCAAAACCTAATAAGAACCTTGCAGCAATCAGGACATCCAGATCCCCAAGCGTCAAAACCATCACAGCAAATTCAAGATAATTACAAACAGATGCTCTGTGAGAAACGTGATGTTCAACTGAATAATATTCTATTCTCCTCGCGTTTCCATTTCTTAAAACGGTGTGCGGTCGTGGCCTGGTTATCTGCTGCCGCATTGCATTCCAGGGCTTTTGTGAGTAACACTCCGGTCATTGGATGGGCTCCTACAGTACTCAGATTTTTGAACATTTTTTTTTCGCAAGAAAGATTTATTTTGTTAGCCCCCTGTGATGGTGAGGGGTCCCAGGCCATTATAAAGGTATTTGGTCTTGCTTGGTGCTCCTGACCAGATTGGGAATTGTATAGGTGTCAGCTCTGCAACCCAACAGGGGACTAATCCCGCGCAATGTTTTCAAAATGTCCTGTGTCTCTCCCCCCAGTGATAGGGGCGAGCTAATACGAATGTATCAACTGTCACAAGCCAAGAACAGGGGTTCCCCGGCGATCATATGGTCCCTGTGAAGTGTCGCTCTGCCACCACCCAGCTGCAGTTGATAGCCTTCAAATACTTAGAATTGGTCTGTGTGTGACCCGGCTAGGGGATAAGCGGACCCCACGCGATAAAATAAGCTACATTGGAAGTTACTGCGTCAATCGTTAATCGATTGGTTTCCGCAGGGGTTTGCAACCACAGTACCACATCACTGTATTTTGGCTTAATTGGATAATTGTAGTTCGGGTTAGTTCGTTCCTGTCATTGCTACACTTGAGTCACGGCCTAAACCAGGTTAATTGGATAAGTATGGCTGCCAGTATGTATTAGCTCCTTATATTGCAACAATGAGTTACTGCAAACCGCAGACAGGAGAAGTTTTAAACCACAGACCACACTTAGAATAGCTAACTAGGTTAGGGAGTTGCAGCGCTGGAAAATTGGTGTGATGCTGTCTGGGGTCCCAACAGTTAACGCAGCTGCTATTTATGTGTTATTAACTTTGATAAAACATAGTAAATGAAATCCCCCTCTTTTGGTATTAAAATGATAAAGAGCAAAGGGCCTTTTTACAGTCAGGCAGGGGGGCAGCGGATACCTTGGGTTCACAACGTCAGTATATGACCGCCATTCTGGCAAGTGAGTCTTCTGGACTTCTAAGCACCCCATGCTGAGATGATCCAGAGTGGTCAAGGAAAGTCGGACTTAAAAACGGTACCGACTTTGAAAGTGTTACATTGCGCGTGGAAGAAGATAAACAGTTGTGCCTGGCAAATGTCCATGTCAGGGGGGGTAAACATTCAGGTCACCAGGGACAGGGGGCATGGTTAGGGCATGTAAGTGGAGCAGGTGCGAAGTTAGCGCAGTCCGTAGCATACCTTGAAGCTCTGCCCACCCTCCGAAATACTGCAGAACTGCCAATACGGGTGGATTTTAATTCCCACGCTGATTGGCTGCACTGTGTAAGAATAGGCTTTGTGTGTCTTTAAAAGTCTCATGCAGCATGCAGCGAGGAGGGAGATAAAGATTCAACCAATGCTGTAAAAAGATAAAACATCGTGTCGGTACAAGATTACCTTCGTAACTAGATTTGTACCCTGCTTCAAAAGTTCGTTAGAAGGAAGGATTCCCGGATGAATCCTGCAAGGGACGAATGAAAGTTCCTTTCGGCGCGATAGTCAGGGGTTTGTAGCGATGCCCCTAGCAAAGGACTGTTAACATGCTCCTTGGGACTATGTGCCTAGAGACTTTGATTTCTGAGGATATTCGTTCGTGGACAGTTTCCTTTGTTTTTGCCCCTCCCATATCACGTGTTTATTCAATGTTATTTTTTGTACACTTTCAAGACTGGTGTGTTTGCTTGTGTCAATAAACTACTATTCGACTATATTTTATCTCACGTTTTGTTCAATCAAAGGATCCGGTATTTTTGTGTTTTAAAAGCACTGGCGTCTCCCATGATCCCTTATTCTGGTTTACAGCTAGGAACTTATTGAACCTACGATATGATTACTCGCGGGGTGGTACTGTAGCATAGCGAACCTCATAAAAGCGAGCTCCCAAAGCGTTGAGATAACGCGCCAGACACACGATTGATGACAAAAAAGTGAAAACACAGTGCTTCCAATCTTGTTGCCTGGTGTGAAGCATGGACAAGCGAGTGGGACGGTTCGGTCTTGGGATCGTGCCAGGGCTCGTTGCCATCGTGTGACAAGAATAGGCTGGCTTCTGACTGCTGGTTGGGAAAAGACACAAACTTGAGGGATTGTGGGACAGCGTGAAACAAACATTGCTGCCCTGAAGGCAGGTGTATGCAGTGATTCACTTCAGCCCATGGTCAGGAGATTATTCCAGGCCTATTTATTTATTATACAAATATTTTACCAGGAAGTAATACATTGCAGAGTTACCTCTCGTTTTCAAGTTATGTCCTGGGCACAGAGTAAATCAAATAATACCTGGGTTACAAAGTAACACTTCATAAATGAACCCAGGTATACATTATATACAAGACATTCGCGTGCACCGTTAAGAAATTTATATATTATGAGGCGTAGAAACAGTTACAGACCAGTATTAAAGTGGTAGACATCGCCTTAGATTGAAAGACTACGCTGGTGGTGCATATGAGAGTCTCTTGTGGTCCTGTTCCTATTTTTGGGTGCACAGAAGGAGAAGGGGAACGTGCCGGGTACTTTTTTGAGCCTGTGGACCAGTGATAGTCTTTTGGACGTCTGCCTCAGGTTAGTATGTCGCATGTGGTAGGTGAGATAGCTTGTTCAGCCAGTTAGCTGGTAGCTGCCGCAGCAAGTATTTGAGGGGGAAGACAGGAAGGATAAGAACTTTTGCGGCCTAGACTCTAGTGTATGACCATCTAGTTCTTTGAGCATTTCGCAGTGATGTGTGTGTAGTTCATTTGGAGAACAAAACGCAATTGAATTGAATTGAAGAGTCAGTTTGCTAAGGTGGGTTTGAGGAGCCGAGCCACTATACTATGTCTCCATAGTCAATAATTGGCATTAGCATCTGCTGTGCAATACGCTTTCTGACCAGGAGTGTGGGAGGATTTGTTCCTGTAAAGTACCCCTAGTTTGGCATAGGTCTTGGTGTCAGGAGTATCAATGTGCATCCCGAATGTTAAGTGGGAGTCAAACCATAAGCCAGGTATTTAAAACTAGTGACAAATTTATGTCTTGGTCCCAAATACCATTGTTACAGTCTTGTCAGTGTTTAAAAACAGTTTGTTTTGGGAATCCAGTTTTCGAGAAACAAACGGTTTTTAAACACTGACAAGACTGTAACATGGTATTTGGGACCAAGACTAAATTTGTAAGCTTCCAGTGACTGAGCTCCGTGATTAGAACCAACGCAACACCACCCTAACACCTGTCACTAGTTTAATACCTGGGCTTATGGTTTGACTTCCACTTAACTTCGGGATGCACAATGATACGTTGGGGAGGGAGAAGATGTTCACCGGGATATTGGCAGAAGAACTGCGGGGGGCATTGTGCCACAGTTCCCAATTTTCCCTGCTCTGCGGGACCCCCTAACTCTGGACTGACAGCACTTCTTGCCTCAGGGGGAAAACTATAAGCTGAGGAGAGAATTTGCATGCTGGCAGCTATCACGGACAGGTGATCCCCTCACTCTTACTTGGTCACGGAGATCAGGCTGTTCCCCAAGTCAATACCCACAGCTTCAATAAGTTGTCTGTGGCACAGAAAAATTGATGGCTTCTTATCAGACTTTGAGACCAGTGTCTGAGATACAGGGTGCCAAACGGGACTGGGTGTAGTGGAGCACCCCTTGCTGTCTGGAAAGTCAAAGGAAACCCTGCAGTCTATCCACGAGATGATCAGGATGACACGACGCACGTTTAAGCTTGCTCCTGTTGCGATATGCCTCACCCAGAAGCGTACGAGGCAGTTCACATAGGAACGCCACCTCAGGAGTCCTATGTAAAGTATGGTGCCCGCATGGCATCAAGGTACTCAGTGGTGGAGGGCTGTAATGCTACGAAGTACCACACGTTGCTGGATCTCATGTTCCAGGAGCAGCTACTGCATCAGTGTCCCTCGATGTGAGGGCATGGGTGTTTGACCGCAAAACTAACCCATGTGGAGGTTGCCCATGTCTTTTTGGATGGGGTGCCGGTCGTGGCATGAGGGGGGTGGGGGTATTGCCCGGTTGGATGCCAAAATTTTGGCTCGGTAACGACCTGGGGCAGGTAACCTGTGATTTCACCGCAGAGCTGGCTTCTGTTGCAGCACATTACTAGGGCCAGGCACCACGGATTGCGCGCAACGCCAACCCCTGTCCCCTGCATTTGGGACCCATGGTCCCAGAGCGGTCTCTGAGGAGACCAGACGAGTAACCGACTCACTACTAGAGTCATGACCAGTGACTGACATACCGTTCCCTTCCCCTGTTCACTGTGTCCCATGACTTAGACACTAAGGGTGGGTGGCCAGTGTTAGAACAGAATTAAGGATGTGTTGTTAGATACTTAGAAGTATGAGACTGCAGGCATCCGAGTCTCGGGAAAGTGAGGCAGACCTCTTGCTGTTTCACCAACAGGGCTCTGGTGTAGGGAGCTTGGATCTACCGGGTTAGCAGAGTCTGGACAGGTAGAAGATCTAGTGGTACCCAGGGAGTGGAGGCAGCAAGTATTGCAGGAGCTCACTTCATTACCTAGCGGGGCTCAGGGGGTCACTCAGACGAGAGCCCAGCTGTTGCAGCCTTACGCCTGGTCAGAAGCATCAGGGGCAGTGGCAGATTTCTAGCTGCCCCGGTGATACCTGCCAGCCAGAGTGTAAAGCGGGTGATGGTGTGCGAATATTTCTGAACTCGTTACCAGTAATGGGCGAAACTGTTTCAGAGAGTAGCTAAGGCAGTGCTAGGTATCTTTTCTAGGATAGGTTTTCCTAGAGGGGTGCTGGCTGAGTTAGGGTGCTGGGTGAGTAGGCAGCCAGGGGCAGTAAGCCAGGGCTAGGTTAGAACAGCATGGTTCTGTTACTCAGACCAGCCGGGCAGGACATATAGTAACAGATCATCCTGTGCCCACAAGTGATCGCGTCCTCTGTGTAAGTATACCTACCCGTATCTGCAAAGGGTGAAGGCAGTATAGAGATGGGGTAGGTGAGATACTGGCCAGGGGTATGTGACCAACACAGAGCCCTTGCTTGTCCGGTAGTCCCCATACCTAGAAGGTGGGACCACCCACTTTCTGGGGGAAACTGCCGGCAGCGAATGCAGGACGGTGTCAGATGCCTATCCCATGCCCCACATGAGTGAGCTCGCGGGGCAAGGTACAGTTTCTGACTACCAGGGATCTATATACAAGGTACTGGCAGATCCCCCTGACCCAAGAGGCTTGGGAGAAGTCAGCCTTCCTCACTCATCCAAGTGGCATCTGTGATTTTTAAGGATGGCACTCTGGATGAGGAATGCCTTGGCTACATTCTATGCCTGGTCAGTAGGTACGGGAGGGTGCAGAAGTGTGTAAGGGCATACCTGAAGGAATAGCTGGTGGATATAGTCATTCATGGGATTTACAGCTAGTGCAGGAAGCAGCGAGGCTAGCTAGAATAAGGGAAGCATACTTCCTTGTGAACCCACAAAGTGCTTAGTTAGGAATGACTGAGGTGTTGTACCTAGGGCAAGGGTGGGTGGAGGGCATCTGACTTTGCTGGGCACTGCTGGCTACTGCAGAAAGTTTGTCCCACAGCCCAGTGCTGTGACTATCCTGACTGACCCGACCGAGAAACGAATCTCAGTACTGGTTGTTTGGGTCTCCCGCCTGCCAAGGTGCTTGTCGGCATTAACGACCGCACTGACCTGTGCTCTGATCCCAGCTGCACCCACTTCTCTAAAAAGTTTTGGGTGCAGACAGATGCCCCGGACTATGGCATCAGGAGTGCTCAGCCCAGTAGGGGAGGGCAGGGGGCACATTATGCAGATGAACTATCTCCCAAGTACCCGGGTGTATTGAGGTTTGTGACTGTTTTCTGCCCGAGTGCATTGAGGTATTTTCCAGTCAGGGATTGAAGCATTTTATTCCCGCTGGCTGCAATACTGCACAGTATATATATATATATACTGCATTACAATTCATGAATTTATGCCATCTGGTAGACACGCGAAGCATTGCAGCCTATTAAATCCTAATCATTATCATTTAACAGATCAGCCACCCGTCAGCCAGGCATGAACCCAGGCTGGGAAGGCAAACGCAACGGGGCTTGTCAGAGGTGAGGAGCGGCGCATTCCAGGTATCTGCCAGGTACATACTGGGTATTTGCTCGAATAAAGTGTGTCGGTGCAGTACAGTACATAAATGATACTGTACTACTGTATGGGGGCGTGATGTGTTTGCAGCAGAGAGAGATCCGCTGCGCTCTCTCTGCGCAAACATCGGCACAATAAAAATCATTTGAAATACATTTTTATTGATAGTGTACATGTGCAGGGGGTCTCCGGAGCTGAATCGCGTTGGTTTAAGGTCTGGGGACCCCGTGCCCCCCGAGATACAGGCTCCTTTAGGGGGTGCCGGTATCCCTCTGCATTTAAAGGCCCCGATCACGTGATCGCGGCCTTTAAACCAAGCAGAGCAGAGGGATACCGGCACCCCTAAAGGGGCCTGTATCTCGGGGGGCAGGGGGTCCCCAGACCTGAAACCTGTGCGCTTTGCTCTGGAGACCCTCTGCACATGTACAGTATCAATAAAACACATACAATATACAGTATAAATAAACACTCGTTCTTTACCTTAGCGGGCTATGCGCTATGGTAAAGAAGCATCATTTCTGTATTTTAATAATTATTGTACAGTGAGCAGGGGTTCCCTGAGCCAGAAATTAATGTCAGGGACCCCCCCTGCTCCTGCTCAATATTATTAAAAATCAAAGAATGCTGCATCATTACCATAGCGGATAGCCGCTAAGGCAATGAAGGGGTTAACCCACCGTGCCCGCTTTATTGTGTGTAGTGAGGATGGGTGAGGGGGGGTATTTGGCCCTTGGTGTGAGTTTAGGACTTGCGGGGGTGGGGGGGTTTGCGGGTGCACTTAACCCCTTCACGACCGTAGCAGTTAATACCGCTACGATCATGAAGGGGTTAAGCCCTCCCGCTACCCCCCCCCCCGCAAGCCCTAAAAAACCATCATTGGGGCTAATACCCCATTCACCCGCCCTCCCGCTACCCACAATAAAAAAATACATACACACAGCACAGCAGCCGCCAAAAAATAAATAAATAATTCTAAATAAATAAATAAATAAATGACAATAAATACATTTGAAATACATTTTTATTGATAGTGTAGATGTGCAGGGGGTCTCCGGAGCTGAATCGCATTGGTTTTAGGTCTGGGGACCCCCTGCTCCCCGAGATTACATGCCCATTTAGGGGGTGCCGGTATCCCTCTGCGTTTAAAGGCTCCGATCACGTGATCGCGGCCTGTAAACCAAGCAGAGCAGAGGGATACCGGCACCCCCTAAAGGGGCCTGCATCTCAGGGGGCAGGGGGTCCCCAGACCTAAAACCTGTGCGCTTCAGCTCCGGAGACCCCCTGCACATCTACACTATCAATAAAAATGTATTTCAAATGTATTTATTGTCATTTATTTATTTTGATTTATTTATTAATTGTGCTGCTGCTGCAAGTCCTAAACTCACACCAAGGGCCAAACACCCCCCTCACCCCCAATAAAAAAAAATCACGCACAGCAGCCCCACAATTAATAAATAAATCTAAATAAATAAATAAATACATGAAGAGAAATAAATATATACTGTACAGTATATACTGTATATATACTGGATATATATACAGTATACAGTATATATAATAACAATCCCTATACAGTACATATACAGTATATACTTGTATATATATACTGTATACATATATATACATATATATACTGTATATATATATATATATATATATATAGTATACAGTATACAGTATATACACACAGATGATGAACCAATATACAAATACATGTAGAATGGTTATCAAAATCATACTGTCCTACAAATAACGCTTCTCTATACAGTACAGACACTAATAATAATAATCCATTTAATAATCCTAACTGATTTTACAATATACAACATAACATTCCAATCCACACAGTACATTGCATTTACATTGTATACTGTAAATGATGCATAGCATAAAATCTATGCACCATATACTGTACATTCTGCAAATGAGTGTTAACAATATAATTGCAAGCTACTCTACCAGTAAATACAAACACTTCCAAACAAACACTTTAACCAATCAAGTAAACAAAAATCAATATATACTGTAAGTACCAACCAGAAAACACAATTTAAAACTTAAGCTAACCCTTACAATACCAAGGATTACATCTATCTAATTGTAAAAAACCTTATACATTATACACAGCATTGTTTAAAGCCCCCTCCCCCCTAATGTTTATGTTAAGCAGATTACACTGAAGGGAGAGAGATATAAAGGCCTAAAGCCCCTTCCCCCTAATGTTTCTGTTAAACAGATTACAATGAAGGGAGAGAGATATAAAGGCCTAAAGCCCCTTCCCCCCTAATGTGTCTGTTAAACAGATTACACTGAAGGGAGAGAGATATAAAGGTCTAAAGCCTTCCTTACCAGTAAATCTCCCTCCCTGCATTGATGTCGTGCAGTGTATGTAAATGTGGGGAGGGGGGGGGGGGACCCAATGTGCATACTGTACTGTGAGGTCTAACCACCCTCACCCCCTACCCACATACTGTACCGTTACCCCCCCCCATCCTGGCCATGGCCCCTCCGCTTCTGCAAAACAGACACAAAAATTAAAACATACAAAGTAATGTCCCCTAACCCCTTAATCACCATAGCGGTTATTAACCGCTACAGTCATGAAGGGGTTAACCCACCCTCACCCACCACTCGGGATGCCTACATACCCTCCCACACTAACCCCCCCCCCCGTGAGGCCTAACCACCCAGTCAGTACCCACAAGGGAGGCCTACCCACATACAGTTGGGGAAACACCCCACAATAAAAACAGTACAATGACCCACAATAAACAGCATTATATTTATTAAATACATTACCCACCCCCTGTGCCCCCCCATAAATACAAGATTTATTCTTTTACATACAGGGTTCATAACGCAGCCCCACGCTAGTCCCCGGTGGGCTGGCAGGGCACCTGGACAGACCTACAGTTTACCAGCAGCCCTTTTTACACAGGTTCTGGAGGCCTGCTGGTGGATCCTGCCAGCACCATGGCGCCCAGGTGGTCTCCTTGGGTCACCGTGAGCCACAATTGGGTCCCCACCGTAGGCCCAAGGATGTCTGGGAGCCCCGGGTCAAACCCACAGGTGTCTGCGGGGCCTCGGGTGGTTCCCATGGGGTTATGGGGAACTCACGGGTGCTCACTACGGGTCCGCGGTGCCCCCACAGAAGTGGGACCACACATCATCATCCCCGCACCTACGGGTCGGAGGTGCCCCCACAGAAGTGGGACCACACATCGTCATCCCCACAGACTACGGGTCGGAGGTGCCCCCACAGAAGTGGGACCACACATCGTCATGCCCGCATGTGTCACCCGTGGAACCACCAGCCTGCTACCCTTTAGGATACCCGAGGATTCCCCGCGGGTGGTCTCCAGAGGTCCCACACAAAACCACGGAAGTAACCCTGAATGTAAAAAAAATAAACCTGGCCTATACATTCAATACATACACCCTCCCCCCCAACACCTACAGTACAATAATGTGCAAAATAACTATTATCCAGATATGGATAATAGATTAATTGCCCATTATTAAAAACATTAACTAGCATATACAAATAAATAAAGTACTACTGACCTCATCAATACGAAGTGTCCGACGCCAGCGCCTTCCTTCTCTTGCCCACACAAAACATAGCCAAAACCAAGGCAATACATTGCAAGTACATTCAGATATCAATTAACCCCTTAAACACC
>WSYH01005636.1:0-26744 GCA_036426205.1 Ascaphus truei
CCCCCGTCCACCCCCCCTTCTCCTCCCCCTCTCCTCTCCTCCCCCTCTCCCCTCCATTTTCCCTCCTCCCACCATTCCCCCTCCCTGACCTACCCCTCTCCACCCTGCTTGAAGAGGAGATAATAACAGGCAAAGTGCCCACCCTTCTGTTGGGAATATTTATGTGTTCATCTGAATAGCAAAGAATACAACAATGTTAGAATGTTACACTAAACTGTAATACGTACTAAAATCAATTTCCTAAAGGTCTCAGTAATTGCTATTAGGCCTCAAAGCCAAATGTTATATATGATGTTTTCAACGACTGTACCTGAGATCAGAGTCTGCTCCTTCAAACTAGGGCTTAAACCAAGTCCCTAGCCAACGAGCCAAATATGCACGCTGTACACACACATCTTCTACCTTTCCTAGCTTCCCCCCGCCCCCCCACTATATTGAAGCCGGTCCTACCTCCTTTCATCAGCCCTCAACCAACATCCCTGACTCACAACCCAAGGTGTATCATCAAGACTACCTAAGGGTCCGCGCCTCCCCGCCCCCCAGTGAGGTGATAGTCCTGGACCTACCCCCCAAGGGCCCTAAGCCCAACAACCGACTAGTAGACTACCGGTTCTCACTTGTTGTAGGCCAATCAGAAGCCTAGTCTTTTTCTCTTTCTATCTTTTTGTAGCCTCCCGCTGACACTGTCCAAGCAAAACACCCCCCTGAAATCCCCCCTCCCGCCGCCTCCCTCCCTCCCCTCCCTTTCCCCGGGTGGGCGAATCTAATCCTGGCTTGGATATCCCACAAGAGGTGCGATCCCACATACTAGATGTCACAAATAAAGTGCTAAAGCAGGACCTCTCTAATGGGAAAGACAAGGCCCCAAAAAACTTCACTGATAACAGATCCCATGGCTGGTCAATCTGCAATCAAATTGGTCTCTCTTAATGTAAAAGGCCTACAAAACAATAGGAAAAGAAGACTAGCCCTTCAAGAAATGAAGAGGTCTGGAGGAGATATTATTTTCCTTCAGGAGATGCATTTTACATCTCAAGACCCGCCCATAACATTTCAAAACGCATTTCCCTTGGGGTTTTATTCCTCATTTAGTAGTAAAAAAAGGGGAGTTGCGATTTTAATCCGCCAAGGAACCCCATTTAATCTAACAAAAACAATAATAGATCCAGAGGGTAGATTTCTTGTGGTATATGGAACACTTTCAGGCACGGCAATCGCCCTGGTTAACCTCTATGCCCCGAATGAAAACCAGACGGTATTTTTGAAAAAAATACTAGAAGATCTAGACCCTGAGTATCTGTCCTCTATGATAATAGGTGGGGACCTGAACATGGGCCTAAACCCAACAGAAGACAAATCCCTCACCCCAGGTTGACCATGTATGCCCCAGTCCCTAAGCAAAGGGAAGAGGTTCAGAGAAATATTTAAGGAGTTCTCTCTGTGGACTTCACATTCTTTTCGGCTCCTCACCAGACTTATTCCCGCATTGACAATTTTTTTGGGTCCAAGAACGTTCTAGAGGCCTCCACAAGCTCAGATATCGGTCCAACAACATGGTCAGACCACGCGCCTATTACCTTAACTTTATCCATCCCTTTTGTGAAAACTTTCTCCTACAATTGGAAATTGAATGATACACTACTAAATAGCCCAGAGGTGGAGAAAAAGATTTAAAAAGCTCTTAAGGAGTATTTCTCTAACAATTGTGGATCTGTCTCATCTCCTGCGATCTTATGGGAAGCCCATAAAGCGGCAATTAGAGGTAATTTTATCTCAATTGCCTCCCATAAGAAGAAAATTATGGCAAAAGCAATAAAAGATCTGACGGAGAAAATAACTAACTTAGAACAACAACATAAAACTAAACATCCAAAAAACTTTACAAGGTACTGACCACCACTAGAAATGAGCTAAAACACATCCAACTTGAAAATGTGGAAAAAGCCTTAAATGGACCAATCAAAGGAACAACGATTAGGGTAACAAGGCTGATAGACTTCTTGAGACCAAATTAAGAGGTCTACAAAAAATATCCCAAATAACGTCGATCAAAAATGGGTCTGGTGAGATGCTATACTGCTGCGACACACTTTATTCGAGCAAATACCCAGTATGTACCTGGCAGATACCTGGAATGCGCCGCTCCTCACCTCTGACAAGCCCCGTTGCGTTTGCCTTCCCAGCCACGGTTCATGCCTGGCTGACGGGCGGCTGATCTGTTAAATGATAATGATTAGGATTTAATAGGCTGCAATGCTTCGCGTGTCTACCAGATGGCATAAATTCATGAATTGTAATGCAGTATATATATATATATATATATACTGTGCAGTATTGCAGCCAGCGGGAATAAAATGCTTCAATCCCTGCCTGGAAAATACCTCAATGCACTCGGGCAGAAAACAGTCACAAACCTCAATACACCCGGGTATACCCGAATTCGTGGGACTAGCCGAGCTCGAATAAAGTGTGTCGCCAGTGTATATATGTGTGCCAGTGAGCACTACTGTAGGTACTAGTACCTTATCCCCTGCCAGGGATGCTGTACTAATACCCTAATACAGTGGAACAACAGCCATTGCTGCTTGCAGCCTTTGCTCTTAAGCAGAAATGCTTTTAAGTAGAAATCTTTCAAGTAGTATGCAAGTTTAAAAAAGGAAGTTAAACCAACGTGGTTCAGCTCCGGAGATCCCCTGCACCTCTACACTATGAAAGAAATTTATATTAAAATAAATAATTTGCGGCCGACATTTCCGCTGTGAGAGGCGGCTCTCTCAGAGCCGCTCTCTGCAGCAGAAATGAGTCGCCGGTTTAGGCCTTTTCAGAGGCTCGATGCTCTCGCTGGCAGCAACTCGCCCGTTTTGGGAATTTTGCTGTCACAGGTAATCGAGGCTTTCTGAATACCGTGATAGCACCACCCAAAAAAACGGCATTTTAAATGCCCTGGCGATAATTTTTTCAACCTTCTCTGAATGAGGCCCTTAATTTCTTTATGCACACTACTTGATGAATACAAAAGCTTTTCCCTCATTTGCTCTTGATATGATTCTGATACTATTACACTGGAACTTGACTGGAATGAAGACTCACTTCAAGATCTCCATTTGGTCTACAATTCGCAGGCAAAGACAGGCATGCGGCTGTCACGCTGGTTGCCTTTTTCACATTTGAGAAGTCCTGTTTCAATTGTGCCCTCTCCCAGACTAAACAAACCTACTTTTAATCACTAATCCACACTCACAAGTCTAACTCACGCAGACTCTTATCTGTTTTTGACACTCTACTCAGACCACCGTCTGTTACGTGCCTTTCTTCCTCTTTTGCACCTCAGTATCTTTATGACTATTTCAAGACAAAGGTAAATTCTATATGTAATACTTCCCCTTTGTATCCTCCTCACATTCTACACCTCTTCCCAACGCTCCTCTTGCCTTCCTTGACTTATTTTCCTCTGTCACAGTCTGGGATGTGTCGCTGATGATCTCCTCTTCTCCCTGTACCACCTGCCCTCTTGACCCCATTCCTTCCCATCTCCTCAAATCTCTAGCTCCTACTCTCCACCTACCTCTACTGCCTTTCTCTCTCACTTTGAATCCTGGCTCTCTTTCTTTCTCTCCTCAGACTCCCCTGTTCTTCTCCTTGGGGACTTCAATTGCCACATTGATGACCCCTCTCTCCCTTGGGCTTCCCGCTTTCTCTCTCTAACCTCTTCTTTTGGCCTTCAACAGTGGACTGCAGCCAGCACCCACAAGGATGGCCACTACTTAGACCTGGTTTTCACTAAAAACTTCTCTCCGATTTCTCCATTTCCCCTTTTCCTCTCTGACCATCACCTCATCTCATTTTCTCTATCTCGCTTCTCCCCTTCTCCCCTTCTCCACCTCCATCTACCCCCCGGTTCTGCAGATACCTGTGCTCTATTCACTTACCTGACTTTGAGTCCACTTAACGCTCCTCCCTCTCCTCTCTCAGCTCTGCTACAGACCCTGACAACCTGGTCAGGAACTACAACTCTCCCTTGTCCTCCTCTCTTGATCTACATGCTCCGCTTTCTCTCTGCCGCCCTCGCCCTTCTAACCCTAGACGCTGGCTAAATTCCCACACGCGCATGCTGCATTCCTCCACTCGTTCCTCTGAACGCCTCTGGAGGAAATCTCATACTCTCGCAGACTTCCTTCACTACAAATTTATGCTATCCTGTTTCAACTCTGCCCTCTCGCAAGCTAAACAAGCCTACTTTTCTTCACTAATCAACATTCACAAGTCTAACCCACGCCGACTGTTCTCTGTCTTTGATACTCTACTCAAACCACCCTCAGCTGCCTCTCCTTCCTCCATCTCCGCTCAGGACTTTGCTGACTATTTTAAGGAAAAGGTGGAATCCATACGTCAGAACATCCCCTCTGTTTCTTCCTTCCATCCTACACCTCTTCCTAACCCTCCTCCTGCCTTCAGTGACTCTTTTTCCACTGTCTCAGAGGAGGATGTGTTGCTGTTGATCGCCTCTTCTCCCTTTACCACTTGCTCTCTTGACCCCATTCCCTCCCATCTCCTAAAACCTCTTGGTCCTACTATAATCCCTACGCTCACACACATTTTTAACTCCTCCTTCTACTCTGGTACCTTTCCCTCCTCCTTCAAACATGCAACAGTTATACCATTACTCAAAAACAGCAAGCTTGACCCTACCTGTCTTTCTATCAATCAACCTGTCTCCCTCCTGTCTTTTTCCTCTAAACTCCTTGAACGTCTTGTATTCTCTCGATTGCCACATTTTCTGAACACCTATTCTGTCCTAGACTCTCTACAATCTGACTTCCACACTGCTCACTCGACTGAAACAGCCCTCACTAAAATAACTGACGACCTCCATGCTGCCAAAGACAGAGGTCATTACACTTTGCTCATATTACTCGACCTCTCTGCAGCATTTGACACCGTGGACCACCCTCTTCTCCTTCACATTCTCCATACTCTTGGTATTCGGAACAAAGCTCTATCCTGGATCTCATCCTACCTCTCCGATCGTACTTTCAGTGTCTCTTCTGCTAACACCTCCTCCTCTATTGATCTCTCTGTGGGGGTACCCCAGGTCTCTGTACTGGGACCTCTACTTTTTTCTCTGTACACACTCTCTCTAGGTGACCTAATAACATCTTTTGGGTTTAAATATCACCTCTATGCTGACGACACACAAATGTACTTTTCAACACCCGACCTTACACCTGCTGTACAAACCAAAGTTTCTGAATGTCTCTCTGCTATATCATCCTGGATGGCCCTCCGCCACCATAAACTCAACATGGCTAAAACAGGGCTCCTTATACTTCCTCCCAAACCTGCCCCTACTACCTCCTTCCACATTACTGTTGGAACTATGATCATTCACCCAGTGAGCACGCTGCCTAGGGGTCACACTCGACTCCTCTCTCACATTCGCCCCTCACATTCAAAACATATCTAAAACCTATCGCTTTTTCCTCCGTAATATAACAAAGATACGCCCTTTCCTCTGTGGCCCGACTGCTAAAACTCTGACTCAGGCCCTCATTCTCTCCCGTCTTGATTACTGTATCCTCCTGCTGTCCGGCCTTCCTGCCTCTCACCTGACTCCCCTACAATCTATCCTAAACGCTGCTGCCAGAATCACTCTACTCTTTCCTAGATCTGTCTCAGCATCTCCCCTCATGAAATACCTCTCCTGGCTTCCAATCAAATCCCGCCTCTCACACTCCATTCTTCTCCTCACTTTTAAAGCATTACACTTTCTGCCCCTCCTTACATCTCAGCCCTAATTTCTCGTTATGCACCATCCAGACTCTTGCATTCTTCTCAAGGATGTCTTCTTTCTACCCCCTTTGTATCTAAAGCCCTCTCCCGCCTTAAACCTTTTTCACTGACTGCCCCACACCTCTGGAATGCCCTTCCCCTCAGTACCCGACTAGCACCCTCTTTATCCACCTTTAAGACCCACCTTAAGACAAAATTGCTTAAAGAAGCATATGAATAGCACTGTGGATATTCTGAACACATGATACATAAAGTTTTGGCCCCTGCAGACGCACTTACCAGAACTCCCTCCTACTGTCTCTGTACGTTCTCCCTACCTACCAATTAGTCTATAAGCTCCTCGGAGCAGGGACTCCTCTTCCTTAATGTTACTTTTATGTCTGAAAGCACTTTTTCCCATGATCTATTATTTATATTATCTGTTATTTTTTTGATTACTACATGTATTACTACTGTGAAGCGCTATGTACATTAATGGCGCTATATAAATAAAGACATACAATACAATACAATACTGTAATCCCTATGCTTACACATATTGTCAACTCCTCCCTCTACCCAACCTGTCTCTCTAATTATTTCCATTTCCCTTCTGCCTTTTGACTCTAAACACCTTGAACACATTGTTTTCTCTCGCTTGCTCCATTTTCTCACCACCTACTCTCTCCTAGACCCCTTACAATCTGGGTTCTGCACAGCTCACTCCACTGAAACAGCCCTCACCAAAATAACTAATGACCTCCATGCTGCAAAAAACAAAGGTCATTACACTGCTCATATTGCACGACCTCTCTGCAGCCTTTCATCATGTGAACCACCCTCTTCTACTTCACATTCTCCATACTCTTGGTATCCATAATGGAGCTCTTTCCTGCAGTGCCTCCCATCATACTTTCAGTGTCTCATTTGCTAACACCTCCTCCTCCTCTCTTGATCTCTCTGTAGGTGTACCCACGTGCTCTGTCCTGGGACCTCTTCTCTTTTCTCTTTACACACTATCTGTAGGTGACCTTATATATATGTATGTATGTCTTTATTTATATAGCGCCAATAATATACATAGTGCTTCACATGTAGTAATACACGTGACAATCATATAAATAACAAATAATACAAATAACAGAGCATGGGAATAAGTGCTTCAGACATAAAAATGAACATTTAATAAGAGGAGTCCCTGCTCTGAAGAGCTTACAATCTAATTGTAAACTAATATTATTATATCTCTAGTGTTCAAATATCAGCTCTATGCTGATAATACACAAATTTACTTTTCAAACTTTGACCTTACACCTGCTGTAGAGATCAACGTCTTTGAATATCTTTCTGCTATTTCAACCTGGATGATCCTTCGTCGACTCAAACTTAACATGTCCAAGATGGAGCTCCTCATAATTCCTCCCAAGCCTGCACCCTACTGCCCCCTTCTACTTTACTGTCAGTAGTACTATCATACACACAAAGATACGCCCTTTCTCTCTCCCTCTACTGTTTAAACTCTATTGCATGCTCTAATTCTCTCCCATCTCAACTATTGTAACCTTCTGCTGTCTGGCCTTCCTGCCTCTCACCTGTCTCCCCTACAATCTATCCTAAACTTCTAGAATCACTTTACTACCTCCTAAATCTGGCTCTCCTGCTGAAATCCCTCTCCTGACTTCCAAATAAACTCTGTATCACTTACAAAATTATTCTCTTCACTTTTAAGGCTATACACTATTCTGCCCCTCCTTACATCTCAGCCCTAGTTTCTCGCTATACACCTGCCCGACTGTTCTGCTCAAGGATGTCTTCTCTCTAGCCCTTTTGTATCTAGAACCCTCTCCCACCTAAAACCTTTCTCACTGACTGCCCCACACCTCTGAAATGCCCTTCCCCTCAATACCTGACTAGCACCCTCTCTATCCACCTTTAAGACCTATCTAAAAACACCTTTAACGAAGCACATGGGTAGCTCCGCTGGCTGATGTTATACATCTCAGATGCACTGACCTTGGCCCCTTGCAGATGCACTTACCATAACACCTTCCTACTGTCTCTGTAAGTTCTCCATAATTACCACTTAGACTGTAAGCACTTCGTGACAGGAACTCCCTTTCCTATTGTTACTGTCATGTCTAAAGCACTTATGTGTTATAGTATTATTATTATGATGTTATATTATTATGTCACGTGTATTACTGCTGTGAAGCGCTATGTACCCTATATACTATAAATAAAGATGCACATACAGTACATACTGTACATACATGTTCGGGGTCACAGGGGGTTATTCATTAAACTGCGATAGTGTCAATCGGGCTGTTTCACGTGGAAACGCTTATTGAAGTCAATTGGGGTTTCTGTGCAATAGTGTCCCGATCAGCACTATTGCAGTATAATAAATAACCCCTACAGTATCATATACATCCAGAACTTATTCACATTGCTACCGTCTCAACATTGCTCCGTTGTGTTTTGCCTGCAAGAAAAGGAGGTGCGTTTAACCGCTACCCACAAATCACATCAGAAATAGTTTGTGAAATCCAGAGGCTAATCATTTTTAAAACTGTCATAGCATTCCAGAACAGTGTTTGTCATAGCATTCCAGAACAGTGTTTGTCATAGTATTTATGATGAAGCATATAGATATCAGACTTATATGTGGGGGACACATGCATAAGTATGTTTATTCCAAGATTTTAACGGGTTATGTCTGCTTCTCTGCTTATGGAATATAACAGCAAGATTCTTACCAACGTACTAATATTTCTGCCGAACTAAAACCTTTGTCCTTTTAATCTATAGAGTATTTCCCAACTAAAATATGACGAAATTCTCCTGACAATCCTCTGTGGTTTTAATTTCTTTGATTAAAGTGGAAAGGTATTTTTTGCCTCGGAGATGAGCGCACAAGATACTCCATCTTACTGAAGACAAGCAATCTGTTCAACTCAAATACTATGGGACCTGGATCACATTTCACACCTTGATCCCTTTATCACAGTGGTAGCTGTCTAAGGAAAACCAGCAATTTAATAGCACATTTATGCTTCTCTCCAAAAATGATATTGTTTTTCAATGTAAGAGTGTGCTCTCCTTTCAATATATTTATGCTACAGGATGTGAAAATTGGACTGGAATGATCTTAACACTTTAGTGCTAAGACGAACTGGAGTGTTGGGTACGCCAACCCAGACGCTGATAATTGCAAGATCTTAATCTATTTGAACTATTTGTGTTCAAAATCTTTTGTTGTCAGAAAATCAAATACATTTTGAAATCAATTAAAATACCAGCATCGTAAATGATGGGAGATGTACAGTATGTAACATTTTAATAAACCAGTATGGAACTCTTTAGGTACTACTAAAGGTAGGTTTAAAACTACCTACGACTATTTAACACTATTAAATAGTAGTAAAAGATTTATTGCACTAACTTATTAAATCCAAATGGTAAACATGCTGTACCATGCTATATATTAAAATTTACACTGTTTGGCTTTTAACAAATATGCAGTATGTTCTTTTCTACATAATCAGGTGCTGTATTCTCAGATAATACTAGTGAGTGAAGCTGGCAGGTTTTTTCTTTAAAAGCAGCAAAACTTTAGAAATCTTATGGTTTTTTTTAAATAAATCAATTCTGTAGTATTAGATAACTGTCTTTTTTTTCTTTTTAAACTCCTAATGCCATTTTTAATGATTTGTTTAAAATGTACACATAATATTAATCTATTAGTCTGAAAGCTGTAACAATAATGTAATACATTTAGTAATATAATGTTAGATATCAGCTGCAGCATAATAATTGTTTGTTCTTGTATAGCGCTGCTAGTTTTACATAGTGCTTTACAGAGACATTTTGCAGACACAGTACCTGCCCCATAGAGCTTACAAGCTATCTTTTTGGTGCCTGAGACACAGGGAGATAAAGTGACTTGCCCAATGGTCACAAGGAGCCGACGCCAGGAATTGAACCACGTTCCCTTGCTTCAAACTCAGTGTCAGGGTCTTTACTCACTGAGCCACTCCTTCAGCATTTCACAGACTGTAGCACAAGGATAGAAGGCGGCCATTTAGTTAGGCACGCAATCGGGATTTTGACAGCTTAAGAGCAGGAGCATTGTCACATGCTTTACATATAAAAATAAGAAAAAAAGAGGGAATGTAGTATTGCTGCTTTAAACCGTTATATTCCCATCTCAATATTTAGAAGCCGGTTTACTTACTGTAGGCTATGGCTATAACTGTACACACGTTACAGTATCCAAATTATAGACATTAGAGATAATGTATACGAAGGGTGAAAAGACAGGTGGCTTTTAGCATGCACAACATACAGTACTGTATGGTAAATAAAAGAAAAAATCACCTCCTGTCTTCTTGGGACTATTTTCAAAACGGGAAGATTTCACAATGAAGCAAGTTTATTGGGGTTTAATGAAGCCCACAATTTTTGTAGTGATGTACAAATCTTTTTATTTTTACCACTCTCTAAGGGCGCAGTTCAGGTTCTCAATCTCAATTTAGGTATTTGTACATCTTTGTGTGTCTTGGCAAACTTTCACCCTGTGATTACTCATTTTTATGTGTTCCTTATTTTGTGATTGTTTTTATATATGATATAGCATGTGTAATAAATATTTTTTTGTACTTTTGCTATAGCTAGAGTGCTATTTTCAAGGTAATTTATTCTATTTTCTTCCATCATTATTGATGCCAATATAAAAAATACAGTATGGAACAAAAATAATAAATACTAATATAAAACAAAGTAAACGTACAGAAATATATCTAAACGGTCACAATAATGAAATATAACAAGAGAAATAAAGGAAATCTAAAGTAAGTAGTCCAGTAGGGTTATATTTATAGAGAATTAGCTAGTTGAATTTTTGAACAAAGTCACGAACCATACAAAAAAGTGTCCTTTTAAAAAAAAGTTTTTATTATTTATTAAGTTTTTCCAACAATTGTGTGTGTGGGGGGCGGGGATACAGATATTAAAAGAGGGGGGTCAGGGGGGGGGGATTCCTTTTTTAGCCAAGAAAAAAGCCGCGACCCAGTCAGAGTTTGCAGACAATTTGCCAAGTGCATTGCACTTTCGTTTAATACTGTATACTACTTTGCAAAACTCTCTAATATCGCCAAATTGTCTTAATGCCGAGACTTTAAATTGGACACACACAAAAAAAAAATTCTGGACAACGGCTAGCCCTTTTGGGAATTCTAAAGGGATATTTTCAGCAGTGCGGAAGTGAGTGGAAATTGAAGGGCTTGGGTTTAATTCAATATCGTCGGTCAACGATAGTAACTAAAGGACTAGAAATAATATAGAATAATATAGAATAATATAAAATAGAATAATTGTTTGTGTGTTGCAAAGGAATAATGCTTGCAATGGTAGTTTGATTCATTGCTGCTAGGTAGACTGTTTTTCAGACCCCGCCACCAACATTCAGTTGCTAATGCAAAGCTTTTGAGGAAGCCAGGGTGTGTGATTACAAAGCCTGAGCTCCCGGAGGAAGAGGTATTTAACTGGTGAAGAGTAAGAGGTTTAAGCGAGTAACATTATAGGTACATGTGCCATGATCCTACAACAGTAGTTATGTAAAAAGGGATGAAAAGAAGGTTACAAGGATTAAGAACAGAAAGTGTAGCCTACATACAATTTCCTCTATCCAAGGTCAATGCGTGTGCTGTGCTGTTGTCCTCTTGAGGTTCCTCTCCTTTTCATTTCCTGTATAACTCCATATTGTATGACACTTGAAAGATGGGACACTTTACAGGTATGCTACAGTACTAGTCCCCTACCAGCATACAACTGGCGAAGCGACAACAGCCAAACGCGTTGAGTCGGAAGCGCCCTGCTGACGCCACTCACCTGCACTGGTCTGCACCTGGGATCCCCTTCATTCTGTGAATTCACCCGCGCCGCGATACCGGAAACGAGAGCCGGCAAACCGGAAGTGACGCGACGGGAGATTCGTGCAGAGGGCATGAGAACTGGGAGGCAGAGTTCGCTTTTCTTATGTGCCCAGTACATGTTTTATTGATGTAAGCATACACCTATATGTTTTTTTAGAGATTAAAATTGTCATTTTATACGGTACACACTATGTTTGGCTTTCCGTTTTCTTATGTATACACGACTGCCATCACATCATTCTGAGTGACATCCAGACATCCCCAAGAACCCTAGGATACAAAGAGACAGAGGATCTACACGAATACACTACATCATTCATTACCCACTTGAGTTTGGGTTACATGCTCGTTGATTTCAGATAAAATGTGAGTTCTGAATTTATAGAAGTCTACAGAATTTGGAGATTCATCTATAGAGACTGTGTTGCACTATTGTGTTTATTTTTCATTCCACATATTCACCACTGAATGAGTTTGCGCTCCCCTTCAATTTCCACACACACAAGGGAGCTGCTTACTGTGGGGAAAATCCTGGATTGGTCCTGACACTGCCTGCACTGTTACCATGGCTTGCATGTCAGGGAGGGCAGACTAGTAGCCAAAACCAGACTTTGCTACATAAGCCTGTGCCTTTTTGCTTAAATTACTATGGGTAATAAAACGTCAGATACGTCTTATCTCCAAACCCCATGCACATAACCAGGGCCGCCAACAGAAATCGTGGAGCCCAGGACAAATATTTTAAGCAGCCTGCATGCCTTTATCCCTCTGTCCCACGCCGAGCTTCCGACAGGCCTCTCTCTAATGCCGTCACGCGCCGGAAGCAGGGAGCGCTGATGTCAGAGTTCTTCCAGTGTGCTGACGTCAGAGAGGTCCGTTGGCGTGGGACAGAGGGATAGAGTCATGCAGGCTGCTGCTAAGGGAGAGCCGGGGCCCAGCCATGAGAGGACAGGCAGACGGGCCTGGCCAGAGGTCAGGCCCAACTTGCAGTGCCAGCTGGCCGGGCCACACCATGACTCACCGGGGCCCCCAGACTCACCGGGAGTGGGATGCCAACCCCGGCAGACCCACCCTGTCGGCGGCCCTGCACATAACCCCTAAGTGAATATAATTACCACTAAATTGGGCATGTTGCTTTTATGCAGAACTTTGTCAGAAACAGTCTGAAGTTCAGCTCTAGAGGTAAACATCCATGTCCTGCTCTTCATCGTGTGTTTCTCCCAAGCGTCTAAAGGAATTAATACTGTCGCGGCCGAGTTTATTCTAACATTTACCCGGTCTCGGCCGCGACAGATACCGGGCGCGTGCCGAGGTGTCCCATGCGCGTGCCGGAGCCTCGGAGGATCGGTCCTCCGATCGAGGCACCCCCCTCCACTCTCTGGGTCCACCGGGTCCCCTGGAGTCCCCCACCGCCATCCCCCACATCAGTGACGCGCGGCACGCCGAGGGGATTCAGCATCAAAGCCGGGAAACCTCGCGGCTTGCGGCTCTAGCCGCATTAGAATAAACTTGGTCGGTACTGTATATGGTCCTTCTTCCACAGCCCACTAATGTATTCATAAGCTACATGTTCAATGCTCATCAGTCATCACTATAACTTAGGACTTTAAAACAATGGAAGTAAATAATATCGTTAAGCTCTGTCCATATGTGTCCACACTGTAACACTGACTTTATCATAAAATAGACATGCTAAAGTGGAGAGATGTGTGAATGTCTTTAAAAGTGCTTTGCAACATTGTTTGCAATCTTTTCTTAAATTGCGTCTTTATGAAAATTCACATCGCTTAAATTGTTGCCAATTGTGCCATTTTTCCCAAGAATTTTGTTAAGATTACAGTATATAAAAGGTCAAGTGAGCTGCATTTGAACTTTTAACTCTTGGCAAAAAATAATGACGTTTTGAAACCTTTATTCCTCTCTCCCAGTTAGTATTTCATTTTGATTCCTAAAAATTGTAAAAACTTATTTTAATAATCACTACATTGAGTTTCCTGTTGATAAGGAATACGTTAATAAGTTCCACTACAAAAAATACTCCATAATATTAACAATATTCATAAACAGGAAATATATTATATAAAGTATATAGAAGTATAAAGAACTATCAACCACCAGAGGCTTGTTTCTGTCCAAATCTGAGCAATTAATGCAGGTCAGGTCATTTATATTGTAGCTCCGAAGGCTCCCTAATTAGTCAACTGAGATTGCCTTTCTGCAGACAGGTACCTGTAGCTCCAGGTGAATCAAGAAACATGGCCTGAATTACAGTATGTGATACATTTTGTCTCTGACCCGCAGAGCCTTAGGCCTCGTCCAGGGTGGCACTGAGCGGGCGGGCGTGCTCAAGCTCTCCACGATGAGACACATTGCGACAATGTGTGTGGCCAGGGTGAGCGGGCGGGCGCGCCTGCTCTGCGCTTAGCTGCTTGCCGAGCAAGCAAATTTGAATTTGCTGCTCGCAAGTGCGTCACGGTTCGCCCAATGAGGGCGAACCAGCTCCGTGACGTCGTGGCCCCCAGACGCGCATGCACCTAGCCATCCACAAGTCACCCGGCTGAGCAGAGCGCAGCGCATGAGCGCCAACACGCCCGTTCCCTTCATGGCGGCCTCGGGCATGGTGCCTCGGGCCGCGCTGAGCCGTGCTCCTGCTCTGCCTCGCCTGCTCAAGCTGGTGCTTTGTTGTATGCTGGCAGGCGAGGCAGTGAGCATTCTTTGGGGGCGGGGCAGAGGCGGGGCGAAGGCGTGGCGGGAGGCGGGGCTAGTCCCTAGTTCCCATTGGATGTTTGCGGTCACGTGACCGCTCCTCTGCTCGCGGAAATTTGAATCCTGCCTGTCTCCTGCAATTTACTGAGCCTGCGGCCAGGCTGGGAGAGAGCACGCTGGAGCTCATGTGCGATGATGTCATGCGCTCCTACTCGGCCGGGCGATTTGTGGCCGGCTAGGTTCGCGGGGGGGAGGGGGGGTGAGGCGTGTCAGGGGGCGTGGCCAAGACTTCACAGAGCTGGTTCGCCCTCATTGGGAGGCACATTAAAATTTGCTTGCTCACATTGGCCACACACATTACAGCAATGTGTTTCATCGCGGCCAGCGTGAGTGCGCCTGTCCGCTCAGCGCCACCCTGGACGAGGCCTTAGGCTTGTCCTATAGTAGGTGCGGGCACCTGTGCGAACGTGCGTGCACGCTTTTTGTGTGTATACTGTGAGTGAAGGTACTGTGTGTGTATGTGTATATGTGTGTGTTTACTGTATGTATGTGTGTAGAGATTGTGTGAGTTAATAATGAATTAAATAATATTTTTAAAATAAAAAAAAATTGCACAATAAAAATAATTTTTATTTATTTAATTTTGACACACACACCACACACACACACACACACACACACACACACACACACACACACACAACTCTTCTCCTCCTTGCTTCTGGGGATATCTCTCCCAATCCTGGTCCCTGCCTTATTTCTACTTGCTCTCGTCCTCGCCTTCCACATGCAACTTCTACTCCTTCTGGTGTCAACCCCTCTAACCTCATACCCATCCCCTGCCACCCTCCCTCCTCTCTCCCTTTCTCCTGTGCCCTTTGGAATGCTCGCTCCCTCTCTAACAAGTTCCTCTCTGTGCAGGACTTCTTTCTCTCTCACTCCCTGCTTCTCTTTGCTATAACTGAGACCTGGCTCACTCAGTCTGACTCTGCTCTGGAAGCTGCCCTCTCCTATGGTGGCCTTTCCTTCTCCCACACTCCACGCCCTGGTGGCAGGGGTGGAGGCGTGGGGCTCCTGCTCTCCTCTCTCTGCCGTTACAGAACAGTTTCTATTCCCCCCTCTTGCTTTTCCCTCCTTCGAGGCTCACACAGTCCAGATCTTCTCTCCTCTCCTGGTCCATGTGGCGGTCATCTATCGCCCACCTTCCTCTACTCATCCCCCTTCTGCCTTTCTCTCTCACTTTGAATCCTGGCTCTCTTTCTTTCTCTCCTCAGACTCCCCTGTTCTTCTCCTTGGGGACTTCAACTGCCACATTGATGACCCCTCTCTCCCTTAGGCTTCCCGCTTTCTTTCTCTAACCTCTTCTTTTGGCCTTCAACAGTGGACTGCAGCCAGCACCCACAAGGATGGCCACTACTTAGACCTGGTTTTCACTAAAAACTTCTCTCTCTCCGACTTCTCCATTTCCCCTTTTCCTCTCTCCGACCATCACCTCATCTCATTTTCTCTCTCTCGCTTCTCTCCATCTCCATCTCCATCTCGCCCTCGTTTTTGCAGAAACCTGCGCTCTATTAACCTACCAGCTCTTGATTCCACTTTACGCTCCTCCCTCTCCTCTCTCAGTTCTGCTTCAGACCCTGACAACCTGGTAAGGAACTACAACTCTGCCTTATCTTCCTCTCTTGATCTTCATGCCCCACTTTCTCTCTGCCATCCTCGCCCTTCTAACCCCAGACCCTGGCTAAACTCCCACACACGCATGCTGCATTCCTCCACTCGTTCCTCTGAACGCCTCTGGAGGAAATCTCATACGCTCGCAGACTTCATTCACTACAAATTTATGCTATCCTGTTTCAACTCTGCCCTCTTTCAGGCTAAACAAACCTACTTTTCATCACTAATCAACACATACAAGTCTAACCATCGCCGTCTCTTTTCTGTCTTTGACTCTCTACTCAGACCACCCTCAACTGCCTCCTCTTCTTCCTCCATCTCACCTCAGGACTTTGCTGACTTTTTTAAGAAAAAGGTGGAGTCCATACGGCAGAACATCCCATCTGTTGCCTCCTCCCATCCCACAATGCTTCCCAACTCTCCTCCTGTCTTTCTTGACTCTTTTTCTGCTATCTCGGAGGAGGATGTATCACTGCTGATCTCCTCTTCTCCCTCTACCACTTGCCCTCTTGATCCCATTCCCTCCCATCTCCTAAAACCTCTTGCTCCTTCTATAATCCCTATGCTCACACAGATCTTTAACTCTTCCCTCTACTCTGGTACCTTTCCTTCATCCTTCAAGCATGCAACCGTTATACCATTACTCAAAAACAGCAAGCTTGACCCTACCTGTCCTTCTAACTATCGACCTGTCTCCCTCCTGCCTTTTGCCTCCAAACTCCTTGAACGTCTTGTATTCTCTCGATTGCTACACTTTCTCAACACCTATTCTGTACTAGACCCTCTACAATCTGGCTTCCGCACTGCTCACTCTACTGAAACAGCCCTCACTAAAATAACTGACGACCTCCACGCTGCCAAAGACAGAGGTCATTACACTCTGCTCATATTACTCGACCTCTCTGCAGCATTCGCCACCGTGGACCACCCTCTTCTCCTTCACATTCTCCATACTCTTGGTATTCGGAACAAAGCTTTATCCTGGATCTCCTCTTACCTCTTCCATCGTACCTTCAGTGTCTCTTTTGCTAACACCTCCTCCTCCTCTATTGATCTCTCTGTGGGGGTACCCCAGGGCTCTGTCCTGGGACCCCTTCTCTTTTCTCTCTACACACTCTCTCTAGGTGACCTAATCACATCTTTTGGGTTTAAATATCACCTCTATGCTGACGACACACAAATTTACCTTTCAACCCCTGACCTTACACCTGCTATACAGACCAAAGTTTCTGAATGCCTCTCTGGAATATCATCCTGGATGGCCATCCGCCGACTGAAACTTAACATGGCAAAAACAGAGCTCCTTATACTACCTCCCAAACCTGGCCCTACTACATCCTTCCACATTGCGATTGGAAATACGATCATTCACCCAGTAGCCCAAGCACGCTGCCTAGGGGTCACACTTGATTCCTCTCTCTCATTCTCCTCTCATATTCAAAACGTTTCTAAAACTTGTCGCTTTTTCCTCCGCAATATCACAAAGATACGCCCTTTCCTCTGTTACTCAACTGCTAAAACTCTGACTCAGGCCCTCATTCTCTCACGTCTCGATTACTGCAACCTCCTGCTGTCCGGCCTTCCTACCTCTCACCTGTCTCCCCTACAATCTATCCTAAACACTGCTGCCAGAATCACTCTACTCTTTCCTAAATCTGTCTCAGCGTCTCCCCTGCTGAAATCCCTCTCCTGGCTTCCGATTAAGGGGCCTATGCAGAGAGCAGCGAATTTTAAAATTGGCGAGTTTAATAAAAAGTAGCTTTTTTGGAGAGTTTTATTCTCCATATGCAGAAATGTGCGAATTCTGCTATGTTTAACATGAATGCGTGTGGCGAGTTTAAATTGGCGAGATGCGCGCTGCAGAAATGTGTTAAAAAAAATTTGCGCCTTTTTTTTCCCTTTGCTATGGCCGCGAGCGGCAGCTTCTTGCCAACTTTTTCTGGCGAGGCAAAAAGGAGACAATCGCGCCATTTTATTGGCGCGAACAGCCGCTAGATGCCGTTCGCGCCTCTCTGCATAAGGATATTTTTAAAACTGGCGAGATGGAGGTTCTCGCCAGCCGCGAGGCGAGTTTTAGAAATAGAAAAAAAAAATTGGCGCGTTTTTCGTAACTCGCCATTTTCTGCTGTTTTCTGCGCGATTTTCTCCAAAAAATGGCGAGTTTTGAAATAGCGCTGCTCTCTGCATAGGCCCCTAAATCGCGTATCTCACACTCAATTCTACTGCTCACTTTTAAAGCTTTACATTCTTCTGCCCCTCATTACATCTCAGCCCTAATTTCTCGCTATGCACCATCACGACTCTTGCGTTCTTCTCAAAAAAGTCTTCTTACTACCCCCTTTGTATCTAAAGCTCTCTCCCGCCTTAAACCTTTCTCACTTTCTGCCCCACACCCCTGGAATGCCCTTCCCCTCAATACCCGACTAGCCCCCTCGCTATCCACCTTTAAGACCCACCTCAAGACACATCTGCTTAAAGAAGCATATGAGTAGCACTGGATAATCATGGACACATGACACAAAGCTTGGCCCCCTGCAGACGCACTTACTAGTATTCCCTCCTACTGTCTCTGTACGTTCTCCCTACCTACCAATTAGATTGTAAGCTCCTCGGAGCAGGGACTCCTTCCTTAATGTTACTTTTACAGTATGTCTGAAGCACTTATTCCCATGATCTGTTATTTATATTTGTTACATGTATTACTACTGTGAAGCGCTATGTACATTTTATGGCGCTATACAAATAAAGACATACATACATACATACATACATGGGTAGGCGCAGAAGGTATTGCCTGATGTTAGCAGTTCAGTCCCGCGCGCTGGGGCTGGCTTGCCCGGCAAGGCTCAGATCTTACTTCCGGGTTGCGGCTGTCGCAGGACCCATATGGAGCTGCCCTCCGATCGCCTGTTTACTTCATGTCCCACTCGAGCAGGTAAAACCAGCTCAAAGCTTCGTAAGAAGCTGGGACTTGTACAACCACACGTCTGGGCACCAACAAGTACTGTATAATCTCCGCGGACTGAACTGCTAACATCAGGCAATACCTCCTGCGCCTACCCATCCTCCTGGCTCCACCATTCTTGTACTGGCCGCTACTGGACATTTTTAATATGATGTGTAAGTTTTTACATATCATTATACCAATTGTCTAATACATTTCCTTAACCCTTGGTGCGCTTCTGTGTTTCTTTCAATATCTTCTGACGTCGGAGCCTTCCTACGGAAGTTACCAGTGGAGGAGGGGTGCCTCCACATTACAGTAGCAGCAAGAGGGGAGAGTTGATCTACTTCAAGATCCCTTCTAGGAAGCATGAGCGCGGATTGACTTTCCTGCCCCCCAAGACATGCCTATATGCTTAAATGGGCCGCTGATCTGAATATAACTATTGAAGAGGAAGACTGGAAAGAGATCTGGGGAGCAGCCTCTGGGACATCTATATGCACTACCACAAAAGAGAACATTTAAAAGATTCTTTTCTATTGGTACCTCACTCCAGTGAGATTAAAACAAATCTACCCTCTGGCATCGGATCTCTGTTGGAGAGGCTGTGGACAAAAGGGGGACATGGCCCACATATGGTGGACATGTCCAGAAATTAAGAAATACTGGACTACGGTTCAAAATGTAATAAAAGAGGTCACAGGCCTCGAACTACCTATTGAGCCACTGACCTACCTACTGGCCAGACCAACGAGGAAATCGGCCGACCAGTCAGGAAATTAATCTCCTTTATTCTTACAGCGGGGAGATGTGAAGTTGCGGCCTCCTGGAAGAACTACCCACCCCCCCACTAAGGGAATGATTAAAAAAAGGATCAATGAGGTGATACTTATTGAAAAACTCACAGCTTACCTGAAGCAAAAAACTAATTAATTCTAGAAAGTATGGGAACCCGCGTTGATCTTATAAGAGGGGACCTTTCCCCCTCCCCCCTTCCTTACAGAGAAGGATAACGTTCTTATGAAACGCTGTCACATCCATCTCACTCACAACTACAATCTAAGAAACTTGGAGTCCGGTCGCCCCGGGAAAACACACCCCCCCTCCTGCTCGCTGTCCCTCCCCCCCTCCCCTCTCTCGTTCACTGTCTCCTCTTTCTCACTTTCTTACTAGCCTAAGCTTCCCTCCTTCAGGGAAGCCCCACCTTTTGGGCAATTAGCCTTGCCCCTCTTCTACAAAAATTGAAAAATATTTCTCTGTATTGGGATGTAAACATTGTTATATGTATGTAATTGTGTAACCACCCAATAAAAATATTAAAAAAAAAAAAAAAGGGCCCCGGAGACTGAATGTTTTGTGCTTTGTTTGCAACAGTCCACCTACAGCTTAAGCAATGGGAATAAAAGCGGAAGAACCACATGCAGAGGTTACCAGAATAAAAGGCTACTGATCCAGGCAAAAAAAGCTACAGTACTTTGAATAAAGCCACAAATGCCACATTATGATTCATTGACACATATATTCTTTTTTTGCTACTTCTGTGGTCTGTGCTTGTACGTTGAGCACCTCAGTGTCCATCTACTACTGTATGTTCTAGCATTATCTATTTACCGAGCAAGACACCTGCCTGCTAAGACACTTAATAGTTGAGTGCTGACTGTTTTTCTTATAACGAATAAATACATATATACATAAGCTCAACCGTGGAGATCTCGGTGTCAGAAATTCTGAGCATGGAAGAGAGAGCAACATAGGGAGCAAGGGAGAGACGTCATGGATCTTTAATTGATGAGCCTTTTATATGTTGCTATATTGTGAGTGCATATATTTACCTGAGAAATATTGCACCTTGCAATACAGTATTATACTATAACACTCGTCGTGTGTGTGTGTGTATGTATATGTATGTATGTATGTATGTATGTATGTATGTATGTATGTATGTATGTCATGTGAAAAAGAAAGTACATCCTCTTTGAATTCCATGGTTTTACATATCAGGACATAATAACAATCATCTGTTCCTTAGCAGGTCTAAAAATTAGGTAAATACAACCTCAGATGAACAATAACACATGACAAAAATAAAGCCAAAATAGAGAAGCTATGTGTGAAAAACTAAGTACACTGTAGGAGGACATGTGCAGAGGTACACAATGGATACTGTTGTAAGGGAAAATTATAACAAGGCTTTATTGTGCCTGTCGCTTTAAACAGCAAAAGAAATCAACATAAGCAAAATAGTGAGCCAACCAAAAATCACAATCTCTGCTTTGGAGACTATATATACATGTTGCTCAGCCCTCTCTGACTGGGTTGGTTAGCTAAGCCATTTACCAGCCCCAAATCATGGAGACATTTATCAATACACAGACATAGATAATAGTCTTATACGAAAAAGTCTTATCTGTTAGCTGGGCTGCTGTAGGGGAAGTTTCTCTGCTCTCCTGGAATCGCACCTTTGTGTGCACAGAAAATGTCAGGCTCCAAGTTTATAATCTTGTCCCCTTTGTCTTGTGGTCAGCTTGTCGCTCAAGACATCTGTCCTTCCTTGGTTCAGCCCCATTGTGGACTAAGGAATCTCTGTTCTGTCTCCAAAGCTCAGCTCAGGTGTAAGCTAAGGAGTCTCACTTCCTGTCTCAAAAGACAGGCTTTTCTAAGCCATCTAATCATGGCAGGGGTGTTATTAATTGCCTACCAGCAGTTAACCACCACACTGCTGATTAGAGGCACATTTGTGAACAGGGATAAGTCCCCTGTTACATACCTCCCTCTGTTTCTGGAAGCTCGGGGCTTACCACGGCTAAAGCCCATCCTTCCACTCTCATTCGAGATCTTTGTGACTTGAATGAGAGTGAGGGAGGAAGAGAACCCTCTGTCCCGCTGGGATTGGAGCCCTTTCTCCAGTTTATTTTGTTCCTCCTCCCCGAGGTGCTTGAGATCAGCACTCCTCAGTCGCTCGAGGAGGACTTTTTCCAAGTAAAGTCTTTTTACAGAGTGCACGGTCATGAGTTTTCCGTTGCGTTGGGCACTCCTCTTTTGTAGACAAACTGTATGGCAACAGTTGTAGAGCAGTTAGGACTAGCCCGTAATTTTTCCACTTTTGAAGCGGCTTTCTGCACCTCCTCCACACACAAGATTCGCCAGTTCAGCTTCTTTGGGACTGAGTTGCACCTCACCAGCGCCCTATCCAAAAAACGTCCTATCTTTTCAGCTTCCTCAGCTAAGGATTCTTCTGGCTTTGTTCTGCACCGCCTACCTCTGTTTGTTGCCTGTTGGGCAGCTGTAGGTTTGGCTAGTGCTTTCTTAGGTGGCTCAAACTTCGTAATCTTGTTTTGAAGGTGCGTGGAGTCCCCAACTCTCACTGTACCCTTGTCCTCACCGGGCATTAGTTTCTGTGGGATACTGGTGCTTGGGCAGAGCCAATACCTTTTTCCCGTATTGGAGAAATCTGTAAGTTACTGGTCTGCAGAGTCTCAGCCTGTTTGAGTGCGTCTTGCCAAGTCTCTTCTCAGGGAATTATCTGCGTACTTTTGCTTTCTCTGAGCGTGCTTCACATTTTTATTGCATTGTAGGGCACTATGACTTCTTTGCTTGGGCCACAGTTACTTGTTTCAGTTTCTGCTGAACTTCTTGTGCTCCCTTTTGTGCCGCATCACCTGGTTTCTAAGTTGGCCTTTAGCGTTGCTTTGGTGGCGCTCAGGGTAGCCTTCATTTTCTCTATGCTGCTTTGCAGGGACATACTGGGTAATCAGACATTCCTGTCAGCACTTGAATTTCTTTAACATCCTGCAGATTGTCTTCCTGCAGAGTTTGCTGCTTCTCCTTGGCCTTCTCGAGGTGCATACGCAGACCTTGCAGTTGGTTCTGCAGTCGGTGCTCTGATTCAAACTTCTCACCTTCCAAAAGTCTTTTTATTTCTTTAAGCTCCTGCAGCTTTTCATTTTTTTCCTTGACGTCGTTTGTCAAATTAAAATTTTCTTCTTTGAGTTTTAAGTTTTCTCTTTGTAATCTTAAATTTTCTCCTTTTTCAGTCTCTGTACTATTCAGGGCCTCCTTGCAGTCCTCCTTCCATTTACGCACATCTGCTTTGAGAATGACAGGCTCCTGGCGTGAGATTTCCTTCTCTAGGTTGAGGGTTGCGGCTCCTTCTGAGAGACTTTGAGATCTGTCTTAAGATTGACAATCGTTTCTTTAGATATGTCCAGCTCCTCAGTGAGACTGTGTAGTTCCTTTCTGGAAACTTCCAGGTCTCTGCGGCAGCTGTTGGTCTCATGATGTGAGGCATCCAGTGCTCTGCGAAGTGTCTGAACCTCTTTCTGAGATACGTCCACCTTTGTCCGGACACTGTTGACTTCCTGTTGTGAGGCATTCAGCTCTATGCGAAGAGTGTGAACCTCTTGCTGGAAGACTGTCATCTGCTTCAGTGCCTCCTCATACTTCCGCTTCAGCTTAGTCATCATTTTATCAGATTGGCTTTGCTTTTCATCCATGGCGGAAATTGTAGCGTTTGCAGTATTTAGCTCAGTCTTGAGATCGTCCAATTCTGTCCTGGCTAAAGAGTAAATTGTGAGCACATCTTTTTGTAGCCTCACATTGTTTTTCTGTAGCTCTGTGTAACCATCTTTCTTTTGTTTCAATTGTTCACGGAGCATATCACAGTCATGCCTGGCATTTTTCAGGGCATCTTCAGGGCTGGTCAAGGGATCGTCACTCACTGGTTCCGGCTCCACTTCCCTGGGATAGTTGGTTGAGGTTTCCTCACAGTTGGCACTGGACAGACACTTCTTTGGGGTACACGACTTCTGTCTTGGGCCCTCTGGATATTCGGTTAACCGCGGGACAAATTCTCCATTTACTCTAGGCTGCAGGGCAACTCGGTCCCCCTTTTCCTCCACAGTATCTGCGGACGTGTCTGTTCCTTCCACGGTAAGGGAAGAACCGCTTTTCTTTTTCCGCTTTTTTGTTTTGGATGACTCCGTCCCATCAGGAATACTGGGGTCTCATTCTTTATTTGATACTTTAGCAGCTTCATTATATACGCCAAGCTTTTCTTGCAGTTGCTTTAGCTGACAGAAATATTCGGTGATCCACTGCTCCCGCTCTTTCTCCTGCTGATCATATTCGTCAAAGGGAGCGTTCTTTTCGGTTCGTGCCGAGTTCAGGCACCCCCACCATTCTTGGGGTGTTTTGTGGCTGTGACTCGTTTCGGATTCCCCGTAAGAGATGTCTTCCTCTTGATGGGAACTGGAAAGGGCCACTCTTCCGTGGGGTAGAGTTCATTACAGGAACGCTGCATCTTGTCCTCCATTTTTAGTCTTTCAGGTGTAATTTTCTTCCTGACCTCAGGAGGCGCTATTGCAGCTGTTGCCACTGTATTTGCTAGAACCCCCAATTGTGGTAGTCCAACAGGTGGGCATATTTTGCTTGTAGAGGTCGTAGCTCTCACTTGCATCTCTGTAGACTTTTTCTTTCTTGGGTAAGTTTTACAATATCAGCAGTACTGTGCATGCATTTTCTCTCATCAGGTATGCAAGATGTGTAGTTGCTAGGTAAAAACTTCTGTTTGCTTTACACCATTAACTTGCGAGGTGCAATCTCTCTGCTTCAGCCAAATAATGTGGTTTTCTTCTTGAGTTCAGTAATTTTCAGTCTCATCTTTGGGTATTATAGCATTCACACTTCACACTTTGGGTGTCTGTTTTGCTCCCAAGATACATAGGCAGACTTTTTTACTTGCAGAAAAAAAAAACATTCTTTGCAGTGGAATATTTCTTTCACTCCCGGCAGGGTGACTCAACACTCAGCAATTGGCTTTGGAATAACTTTTACACAGTTCAGCAATTACTTTTTTCCCGGTAGGGCAATTTGACACTCGGCATTTGTTTGCTAAATATTCCCCTGCTTCAGCACAGACTTGTATCAATTTTCACACTTTTCTGCATATACTCCATTCACAGCTGGTAGTCCTATGCGGTGTGGCAACCTTTATTTGCAAAATCAGTACCGCTCGTGGGTCACCATCTGTATTCACTGCTTCAGTGAAACTTTTGAAAACAACAAACACCTATCACTTTTTAAGGGCTGACTCACTTCTTGAACCCTGACTATGGCTAGAAGGCAAAACCCCTATTTCAGTGACCATATTACACTTTGTGATAGGCAAATAAAGGTTTACCTGCTTCAGCAGTCTCTCTCCTCTTGGGATTGGGGAAAAGAGTCCATCTGTGGTTTTGTAGGTTTCAGTGCAGTGTAAGTTTCCTGCCTGGGTGTGTATCCCTTTAATTCTGATCACTGCTGCAGGTGAATCTTTGTTTTTGTTGCTCAGGTTTGTTTGCAAGACTGTATGCAGGCAAAAGCACAAAAAAAATTCCACAGGCAATCTCCAGCCCTTTAAACTTCAAAGGCCACCTCTCATCCCAAATTTCTGACACCATACACTGGCGACACACTTTATTCGAGCTCGGCTAGTCCCACGAATTCGGGTATACCCGGGTGTATTGAGGTTTGTGACTGTTTTCTGCCCGAGTGCATTGAGGTATTTTCCAAGCAGGGATTGAAGCATTTTATTCCCGCTGGCTGCAATACTGCACAGTATATATATATATACTGCATTACAATTCATGAATTTATGCCATCTGGTAGACACGCGAAGCATTGCAGCCTATTAAATCCTAATCATTATCATTTAACAGATCAGCCGCCCGTCAGCCAGGCATGAACCCAGGCTGGGAAGGCAAACGCAACGGGGCTTGTCAGAGGTGAGGAGCGGCGCATTCCAGGTATCTGCCAGGTACATACTGGGTATTTGCTCGAATAAAGTGTGTCGGTGCAGTATGTAGGAGGACATGTGCAGAGGTACACAATGGATACTGTTGTAAGGTGAAATTATAACAAGGCTTTATTGTGCCTGTCGCTTGAAACAGCAAAAAAAATTAACATAAGCGAAATTGTGAGCCAACCAAAAACCCCTATCTCTGCTTTGGAGACTATCTATACATGTAGCTCAGCCCTCTCTGACTGGGTTGGTTAGCTAAACCATTTACCAGCCCCAAATCATGGAGACATTTATCAATACACAAACATAGATAATAGTCTTATACAAAAAAGTCTTATCTGTTAGCTGGGCTGCTGTAGGGGAAGTTTCTCTGCTCTCCTGGAACCGTACCCTTGTGTGCACAGAAAATGTCAGGCTCCAAGTTTAGAATCTTGTCCCCTTTGTCTTGTGGTCAGCTTGTCGCTCAAGACATCTGTCCTTCCTTGGTTCAGCCCCATTGTGGACTAAGGAATCTCTGCTCGGTCTCCAAAGTTCAGCTCAGGTGTGAGCTAAGGAGTCTCACTTCCTGTCTTAAAAGACAGGCTTTTCTAAGCCATCTAATCAGGCAGTGGTGTTAGTTAATTGCCTACCAACAGTTAACCACCACACTGCTGGATTAGAGGCACATTTGTGAACAGGTATAAGTCCCCTGTTACAACACCCTTTCTGCTTCCAAAGGAATTAAGAGAGAAAGGATGAGAGAGAGAAAGGATGAGAGAGAGATAGGATGAGAGAGAGATAGGATGAGAGAGAGAGAGGATGAGAGAGAGAGAGAGTGACAGAGAGAGTGACAGAGAGAGAGAGAGAGAGAGAGAGAGAGAGAGAGAGAGAGAGAGAGAGAGAGAGAGAGAGAAAGTGACAGGGATGGTCAGGAGGTGGCTGTCACAGAGTCACACACTCA
>WSYH01005636.1:27569-42992 GCA_036426205.1 Ascaphus truei
AGGATGAGAGCGAGAGAGAGAGGAGATATGAGATAGAGAGAGAGAGAGGGAGGAGTAGCGAGAGAGGAGAGAGAGGATTATACATCGAGAGGATGAGAAGAGCGGATGAGGAGAGAGAGAGATAAGATAGAGAGAGGATGAGAGAGAAGGAGTGAGCAGAAGAGAGTGACAGAAGGAGTCAGGGGTCACAAGGAGAGTAGTTGCACAGAGAGAGGAATGTACAGTAGAAGTGATGTACAGAGCGTGAGATGAGAAAGTAGAGAGTGAGACTAGGATGACAGAGAGAGTGACATGCGATGAGTGACACAGAGTGACAACAGACTCTATGAACCACATGATGAATCAGTATAGAGAGAGAGCTGAGTTATGTTGGTAATGAGAGATGAGAGAGCTGAGATGTGACAGGTGGTAAGGATTTGGTGTGTGGCTTTAGGTGACGTGTGGCTGTTGGTTTCCGGCATGTGATGGTGTGCTTGAGACCACAGAGTCTCACACTCAATCTCAGTCAGACACAACTCACACATGCATCTCAGTCGTCACACATCTCAGTCAGTTTACCATGACTTATACACATTTACACTCAGGTTTACAGAAGTCCACAGAGCAGTGCCACGTACACCATCCCACAGTCACACACACACACACACACAGCAACACACTATGAGTCACACGACACCAGTCACACCACACACATCACAACATCCACAACACACCCGCATATCCAACACACACAGTCTACACACCAAACACTCAGCAATCACATACCCCTCGGTCACTAGCAGTTCCACACACACACTCCTCACCCGAGTCCACCACAAACTCACACCATTCACCCTAGTAACCACCCCCACCACCACACACCCCCCACACACACAGCCACCCCCCCACCCCCCCCTACCCACTCACCCCGCCCCCCCCCCCCCCCCCCCCCCCCGACCATCACGAATCACCAAACTCGCGTCAGACCCCACAACAGTCAGACCCACCCACTCAGATCAGGCAGACACTGGACACCTCCCACACACACACACACACCTCTGCAACACACACAACCACACCATGCGCCCAAACACCCACAAAGCAACACACCCCCACACACAGCACACACACACACAGCGACACACACACACAACAGCACACTACTCAGTCGACTACACACCGACCATCCCTACTCATTTCCACACACACTCAGTCAACACACTGAAACCTCAGCGCGCGGACAGAAATCGGCCGGCATGTTGGGGGGCATCAGAGGCATGGTGGGGTGAAGTCTGCATGTGGTATGGGAATCAACATGGAACTGGGGGGGGGGGGTCAGAGGCATGTGGGAGACGCATAGGAGGGTCATGTGGGAGACACATAGGAGGGGCATGGGAGAGGCATAGGAGTTACATGGGAGAGGCATGTGAGGGTATGGGAGATGCATAGGAGGGACATGGGAGAGGCATGTGGGGGTGTGGGGGTATGGGAGAGTACTTACGTGCTCAGGAAGGATCAAGATTGAAAAGGAAGGCCGCATCCATGCAAAGTCATATAGGCCTGGATGCGCGCCAAAAAAAAAAAATTGTCAGTTTGCCAAGTCGCGTCAGACCAATCAAATAGGAGGATTTTATTTATTATTTTATTTCAGTGCGAGCAGGGAAAATTAAAAAAACAAAAACATGTGTGCTGCTTGGGTCAATAGGAGGTCGCCACAATGTCAAATCCAGTCGCCCGGGGCGTGCGGGGGACCAGATTTGTCGAACACTGTATATATATATATATATATAACCAATGAAGGACGAGTATAAATAGTCTATTCTCAAATATAAAATACTATAGTATGTACTTCGCATTGTGTGCGTCATTAAATCGTTTGTAATTTTTTTTTACTATAAGAAGAGAAACAATTTCTACACTCATCATAAGTCCTGATGACAACTCTTTAAGTGAGAAGGCATGTGGAGCCTTTCGTTACTGCAGAGAGAGCTGTGATCCCTGCTCTCATCCCCGTATGTTGACGTAATTTCCAGAAGTGACGTCACAATAGCCTGAATGGGAAGGAGGGTACTGGCATCTACTGTAGTTCCAGAGCTCCTTTTTCTGAACCTGGGTGGTCCCAACTTTTTGTTGTAACCTCCGTTTGCGAGTGCATAACATTTTTTGTATCGGATCATTTGTGTATAATAAATTATGTACAATACGGTATACATAAAAGGGCTATACTTACTAGGCAGTCTTCTGCTATAAGATGCAGTACCTTATAGCCAAATTACTTAAACAGGCTGTAAGGTGTTCTCAGCGCTGGAAGGTAGCTCTTAGCAGATGACTAATTAGTAAATATGGCCCTTTATCATGGTTGTACTTTATGTAAGTCCCTGTCAAGGCATTAGACTTGTGTGAAGAAAATGCCAGATTCCTGCCCTCATAAACCATAAACAAATGGGAAATTATCTAAGCAATATTCAGAATTGCAATACACTGGCAACTGGTGAACAACAAATGCAGTAAAAGACCGATTGTTTTTGTGGGATCCTGAGAGAACCCATTCTATTCATACTGTATAATCAGTGTTCGACAAACCCAGGCGCCCGCAGGCCACGGGCGAGTGGATTTGAACTCGTGGCGACCTCCTCATGGCCGCCAAAGCAGCGCACACGTTTTTTTTAATTTTCCCTGCTCGTGCTGAAAAAAAAAAAATTACAATCCAGCAGCCTGATTGGCTGACAGGACTTGGCGGGCTGCCAAGATTTTTTTTCCATCCAGGCTCAGGCCACGCAGGCGCATCCTCTTCCAGCTGCTTGAAGAGTTTAGTACTCCATTGCATCCCCACCTCCACGTCCCCGCTTTCCCTCCCTTTCCCTGTGTCTGCCCGCAGGGTGGGTGATGGTAGCTGGGGTGTTCCCCCCTTCCTACCCAAGTCCTCGCTCCCCCCCCAGTCCTCGCTTCCCCCCAAGTTCCCGTGTCTACCCGCGAGGTGGGAGATGGTAGCAGGTGTGTTCCCCCTCCCCCAGTCCCCGCATCCCCCCTGATCCCCATGGCTGCCCGCGCGGGGCGGGAGATGGGGGGGGAGGCCTTTCCTCTCTTCCTTTCTACCCCCCCCTCGAGTCCCAGTAGTTCCACTGGACAGCCGCACTCACTGCTGCCCCTGGCTCTCCCCCCTCCGCTCTCCTCCTCCCTCCTAGGAGCACGCGTGCAGTCCTCGCTGCCTCCTGCCCTTGAGCTGAGAGGGGGGGGAGGGGAGTCACCTGTAGTGTTGGCTTCTTCTGTGATGTCGGCTTCTTCTGTAAACTTTCTAGTGAGCTATAGAGGTGTGGGGGGGGGGTGGGGTGAGGTGTGGGGGGGGGCGGTGTGGGTAGCTGCCGCTTCTTCTGCTCAATGTTGTGTGTGTGTGTGTGTGTGTCAGACAGTGTGTGTGACAGACTGTGTGTGTGTGTGTGTGTGTGTGTGTTTATGTGTGCGCGTGTGTGTAGGACACCTGAGGTACCCCCAAATCAGTCACCCCCTCCCCACCCAGTAACTCAGTCTGTCACCTCTTCCCCAACCAGTCACCCCCCCAGCAGTCAGTCACCCCCCCCATCAGTCATTCACACCCCCCAGTCAGTCAGTCACACCCCCCAGTCAGTCAGTCACCCCCCCCTCGCACAGCAGATGCTAATGCCAATTATTGACTATGGAGACATAGTAAATGGCTCGGCTCCTCAAACCCACCTTAGCAAACTTGACACCCTCTACAATTCAATTTGTCATTTTGTTCTCCAATGCAACTACAACACACATCACTGCGAAATGCTCAAAGAACTAGATTGGTCAACACTAGAGTCTAGGCGCAAAGTTCACCTTTCCTGTCTTGCCTTTAAATTCTTCATGGGCAAGCTACCCAGCTACCTGAACAAGCTTCTCACCCCTACCACTTGCAGCACTTATCATCTGAGATCAGACTCCAAAAGACGGTTCATGGTCCCAAGGCTCAACAAAGTATCCGGCCGTTCCTCCTTCTCCTACCGTGCACCCCAAAACTGGAACAACCTACCAGAGACCCTCACATCCACCACCAGTTTAAGTTCTTTCAAATCTAAGGCTGTCTCACATTTTAACCTGGTCTGTAACTGTTTCATACGCTCATAATATATATTTTCTTTAACTGTGCACGCAATGTCTTGTATATAATGTATACCCTGTTCATTTATGTAACTGTATTTGTAACCATGTATTATTTGTTTTACTCTGTGCCTAGGACATACTTGAAAACGAGAGGTAACTCTCAATGTATTACTTCCTGGTAAAAATATTTTATAAATAAATAATAAATAACCTGATTCCTGGGTACATTTTTAGGGGAACCAACAACTCTGGGCCCTGACTAGATAGACACAATCTGATAACTCTTTCTCCGCAAACTCCCCCCCTCCTCCTGAAACTCATACCACAGCAATTCCTGCTTGCTGGCATCCCTGGAAAGGTAAAAATGCAAAAATTATTTGTCACATATTTACTGGTAATGCTTTTACAACAGTTGGGTTCAAGAGCTGACATTCCTGTATCCCAAAACATGGATCGGTGGTAACCAAACGGGCTAAACCTTTATTAGTGAGCCTGGCTACCTCTTCACCATCACACCCGGTTAAAAAGGTGTAAATTACCTTGTCTCGCGTGACAGTGGGCTCACTGGAGAAGTGCTGCCCAGTTACCGGAGCTTAGGAGTGGAACCCTCCGCTGGTATTAAACATGGCTCCCTTCCAAATTTAGTAGGAGTGTTCCAGTGTAGCCTGCTCCTTAGGGAGTAGGCAAGATTCTACCTTACCCCATCATGGGTTAAAGACTAGCCCAGGGGCCTCAAGCTCCTATGGTCCATGTAAAGTGAAGGAGGCATGCAGGTTGGGAGGAGTGTGTCTTGGGAACATCTATTGACTGTACCTCTCTTGCATGAGAGACTAAAGGAACTGTATTAGCTGGTCTGCCTATAAATCCTGTTATACCGTTCCTGGCCTGTGACTGCACTTACAATAAAGGTTCCTGTGGGGATGAATCCCTACTTCCGGCAGAGCCCATGCAGGGTGGAGGTACTGCACCATCCTGAAAACCTGTCCTGTTGCCCTACTCCCCATACCAACGTGGAGACTCAGCCCTTCTGTGAGTCTACAGGTGAGCACCATTCCAGCAGAATACACAAGTACTTTCAGATCTCCTTTAAGGCGGGGGGGGGGGGGGGGCTAGGGGTGTTACACATATACAAATTAATTTCAAAAGAATTTACTAACATTTAGTTGCTATTTTTGTTTATTCTGAAAGGTTTGAAACTTTACAAAAAGTTTTGTAGAATTTTTAAGCAGCAAAGATAGAATCGAATTTTGGCAACTTCATCCATACATCAATTCATGGATGTTACACTATAGTGTTTCACTTACCTGAGGTTTCGGGAAAAATTCCTTCTTATTCCACTACTTTCAAACTTTTTCAAACATGCAAAAGTCTAAAAATGTGAAGAAATGCTGTTCTTGCAGCCAATTTGAATTTAGGTAAAACATATGCCCATCTCTATTCACAAGGGCAAAAACTCTTTGCAGGATCCGGTACATGACATTAGATGTACAGTAATGACATGTTGATATACTGCATGCAAATGTGCAAGCAAAGCAGTGAAGCCTACTGTATGTACAGTCTTGTTTAAATTAAGAATGCAATGATGGGATAAATTATATCATTTTAGCCAGTTGCAAGGGTCATTAACCATCACACGTGTTACTACATTCCGTACATTATCTTCAGTGTTGTTGACGTGACACTTGCAAAACAATATTTATAGCTGTACCCTCATTTTGTAAAAGCTTTTGTTCTTTAAAACTCCAGTGCTGTGCTCAAGTTAATATAATCTGCTTGCTCCACTGGTGTGGTTGCCTCCAATTCTTTGATGTTATGTTTTTTTCATTTAAATGATATTTTAGTCCCTGCATGCAAACAATGGAAGATGTGATACTATGATATGATGATGAAACAGCAGCACTAAATGCAAACTCAGAAAGCAAACATTTGCTGACTAAATTGTCTCTACAACACAGAGACTGTGAGCTGAGGTACATTGCTGTTCTGGTCATACACTGAGAAGCCCCCCCCCCCCCCCCCAGTTTGAAAATAAGAATACATTTTTTTTTAAATGCAACTCCTGTAGTAATACTACCTTACATTGGTAGGTTATTTGTAAGTCAAAGAAATCTTTGCAATTAATTTAATTTGCAATTGCATCCAACAATAAATGAGGCCGATTGTTTTCTGTTTAAGGAAAACTAAGGTTTTCTATTCTAACAACTTTCCTTCATGTTGAGGTAAAATTACAGGGCTTCTTTCAAGTGCTGCTATTGCATAATACTTCTGATTGGCTCATTGTGTCTACTACCATTTGCATAATATAAATAGTAATTGGGGGAAGAAAAAAACACTTATGGTCTTGAAATGAAAAGAAATTAGTAGATGACATAATACTAGATGAAAATTGCACTTGGTATTTTTCAATAGCAGAATTGTTACTGAAATTAAGCCTTTGTTGCCTCAGTCACAAAGTTTACAAATGTATTTGAAACATGAAAATAAAAATGTTTTACTATTGCATTGCTACACAGTGTCAGTAAACTATATTGTACCAATTAACGTAATTACACTTTTGCTACAGATGTAGTCTGTTTGTATTCGGGATTTACCTTACCCGAGCCTGTCCCTTACGTGAGATTTCCCAAGAAATGTACGCGAGTTATCCGCGATTTAACCTGGCTGAAGTGAGACTTGAAGGTGGGCAGAAATTCGATATGTGGTGTTATTTGCCATACTAGCCAGAATCTCAAGATGGTGATTGTGACTTATTGTGTCCCCTCCTGTCAAGCTACAGGGGAAAAAAATGTACTGCATGTTATGTGGCCTGGGTACCCTGGTTTGGCTTTTACCTCCGCTGCAGCTTGGGAGAAGGGAGGTTGCTGCAGAGTCAGGTGACTAGGCCTGGCCAATGGAGTGTTAGGATTCCCTGCTGAGGCAGTTATTACAGTTGGTGCTCTGAGGGCTTGCTGTCAGTTGGAGCTGGGAAACAGCTAGGGGAGGTTGTATAGGTGCCGGGGTCTGTGACCCTCTGTACTAGGCCAGAGATCCCCTAGGCCCCAGTTAGGCCCCAACCCACCCTATATTGTGGCTGCTTTAGAAAAGGCCCCTTCAGTTAGGGATCCTGCCAGTTAAGTGATTTGCCAGCTTAGATCCAAAGTGGTTTCATTTGAACTATTGCTTCTGCAGTCTGTGACCAGACTGCCAGACAGGGAGTGACCATCATTGCGGAAGTCACTCCAGAGGGAGACATCTCATCCAGCGGAGGATATCGTTGGATCGGCGGATCCTCTGCTTCTTGTTGTTAGCGCGCCAGGGTGTGGACACACCCGGCAGGTACCGTTTACCAAACGTGCACCAACACCGGTATAATAAGGTGCTGATCACGCCTAGAGGGGTGGGAATCTTTTGGGGACACTTATTGGGTTAAGTGACCAAAGGACACCTCTGGTACTGTGGACACAGTGTGGGGATACACGGTGGTGGGACAACGCCCCGTGTGGTGAGGTATAGCTGTAACCATTAGTATTGCTTTTGCCTGTATGTGGTTATTGCTCACAGTAAATGTTATTATTGTTATTCTTATAATCTGTGGACTGTTATTAATAGTTCCTACTTGGGGTTATCCCATCCAATTGAGATCCCATGTAGGTGGAGGCACTGCCACTCACTATATTCATTACCCCAGGCTCCCAGTAGCGAAGGCTCAGATCCCTGTGAGCCGACAGGTAACGCCAGCACTAGTAGACCCTTCACATTAGAGGGAAAAATGGCTACAGTTACATGAGGAAAAGGGCTAGACTGAGTGGCACTCACTGTACTGCATGGTACATGCTGACAAGGGCTAGAAAACCTTAGTACTTTATGTACAGTACTACTGTAAGTGTATTAAATGTACTGCTAAAGAGTAAAAGCATCTTAAAACAATGAAACCAGTGAACACTTTATAAAACAAAACATATTTTTTATTATATTTATTAAACATCACATGAAGAAAGTCGTCAAACTTGCCAACAAGGATCCACTAGTAAAGGGAATACAAGCTTTCTGAGCAAACACACTTAATGTAGAAAAATGCAACAACTATATAAATTACATTGCCAGAGTTTTGCCCATTGTGTAATAAACATGCTACTGGCATGTACTGTAGAGAAATGTATCCAGCTTGCAATGGTGAAAAATGTATTATACTGTAGCTCTGAAGGTGTCAAAATAATCATAAAAGTGTGTAGCCAAGTCCCTTTGGGCTACTAATTCTCTGGGCCTTTCAGCACTGTAAGACCTAGTAAAGAGTGGGCAGTGTTGGGAATAAATCCTGCAGGGCCTGGTTGTATTTTTATGTGTGTTATGTTATGTGTGTTACCTTATAAAGTTCAGGAGTAGCCTGGTATTACAAGGAGGGGGGGACTATGACTGATGGGAGTGGCTTGTAAGCCATCCTCCTCTGGGAAGGAGGGGATTCCCATTAGAGGTTAGAGCAAGGTTTCTGGGAGTTAGTTCTGTGCTGCCCTCCCGTCTATGAGGACACAGCAGTAAGTGTCTCCTGGACAGGAGTGGGCTGAGGCCTTGCCCTGTTATGGGGTAAGGTATGCTGATCATGGGTGCTCAGGGCCTCAAGCTTGTGGTACTGCCTTTAGGGAATGTAACCTGTAATATTTATGATGTACCCAATATACCCCAGTTATACCCTCTCTGGTGTGATGTCTGGAGTGTGAATATCAAGAAAAGTTGCCTTTGAGGTTCATCTTGGCTGCTTCAGGATCCTCCTGGGCTGGAGGCGCTGCACTGATTGACGAACAATCCCTGATAGCCTGTCCTGATGTCTCCTATAACAACGCGGAGATCTCAGGTCTTCTGTTCTACACTACCGACACACTTAATCACACTGCGGCCAGATCCGCAAGCCGGGAGATTTCCCGGCTTGCTAGTGGCCGCCCCTCGGCGTGCCGCGCGTCATAGACGCGTGGTCACGCGTCTTCGGGAGCGTGCGCCCCCTGCACGCGCGTCCAGGGGCTCCCCGAGGGAGCCCTGGTGTCCCGCGATCGCGGGACAGCGGCAGGGAGTTCCGGGGGACCCGGCGGACCCGGCAGCGGTAGGGAGAGCGCCCCGATCGGAGGGCGCTCTTCCGCTGCTTCGGCGCGCGCCCGTCACTCTCGGGCGCGCGCCAGGCTACTGCTGCGGCCAAGAACGGGCAAATGCTCGAATAAACTTGGCCGCAGCAGTACCTTACAGGTATTCACCAGAGTACACCAGTAGCTACATTATCTCACTTAGGATGGGGGAAAAGGTGCTGCAAGTGTTAAAAGCTGCCCAAAGCAAGGACAGTATCATGGTGACCTTACTGTTGAGGTACTGTAATGTGGTGTTGGTATTCATTCCTATTGTTGTGAGAAATAAAACACATGTTAAATTCTATCCTATTTTGGTTCACTTTTCACTTATTTGGTGTCTATTTTTGGGGGCTAAAACTGTATTGGCGATGGGGGCTGAGGGATTGCAGTTAATAGTGCGAATTAGTGCGAAGTGTGATACAAACCTTACAACATATTTAATTCACAGAATGCAGTGCAGGAGAGACAGAGACATGAGACATATTTTGTAAAGCCAGCATAACCAACTGCACACTGAGGAGACCCATTAAGGTCGAAACAGCTGTCTGTGGGTGGGTTTACTGGCTATGCATCTTAACCCAGGCTGTGCTCAAAGTTGTGAGATGCAGCAAGCTTATAGGGGACCATGTTAAATGGTTTTGAAGCAAAACGTGGCACTGTGTGCTCATTTGCATGTAATTTCCCAGAATCCCTTGCTGCAGTGGAAGCGTTGTGTACTGGGTGATAATGGTGAAATGCAGGGTTGCCGACCTGTCTAAGACATGCACATGAGCATACAGTTACATACATACATACATACATACACATATACATACATATACATACATATACATACACACAGAGACACCATGTATAATATAACGCTCACTGAATTGTATGATTTGGTAATATGATTTTAGCCTATAATATCAAGATAGATATTGGGTGCTATCTATGTGCTATTATGAAGTTCTATTTTCAGAGAAGGGAAAAGGGCCCTAAAATCATAAGGACCTTCCCCAGCAAGAAGCACATTAGCGGTGCACTCCCAGGCTGTTAAAACTTAACATTTATTATGCTGGGTTAAAATAATGATACACATATGTAGCCCCCTGTAAACAGCACAGGATATACCTTTCTTCCTTCTACTGTGGTAAGTCCTGTTAAGATCAGGCACCAGTAATCATCATGGGTTTTCCCCCTTCATAGCCCTATCCTGAGTGGTAGATGCAGGCCTCGACTCTGCTGCAGGCGTGAGCAAGAGGGGAGGTTTTGCTGACATCACGAGGGGCGGGGCTAGCTCTATATTTAGCAGCCAACTGCGTTGAGTAGAGTTAGTTTGATAGTATATCGAGAGTCTGGAGTTGCCGGTTAGTTATGCCGGGAATATGCAGTTTAGTTAGTATGCCGTGAGTCGAAGAATCCTGCGGATCGGTCCGAGGAGTTGGAGGAGACTGCGGTCTCCCCTGCGCAGAGTGCAGGAGCAGAGAGAGAGGAGTGGAAAGATTCAGCGTCCTTTAGTAGAGCTGATAGAATCATAGACTTGGTGGACCAATACCCTGGGACCCAAGGGGCTCATCTATACAGGTCCTGTCCCATATTCCTGGGAGTATAGAAGATGGAGGCGCTGCACCACTAAGAGAAGATGGAGGCTATCACCCCAGAAGCCCAGTCCTGGCTCCCCCACAACATCGCGGGAAGCTCAGGCCCTCCTGTTCCTCACAGGTATGCACCACACCGCATGTAATCCGCCCTCATGCACCCTAGACACCACCGTAGAGTCTGGGGGAAGGGGGGAGCAGGGTTACATTTGGAGGTGTTGCTGAGATAAATGTCAGAACAGGACCGGCTTATAGCAAGGCGGAACGGGCAGAGCGAGATGCACTCTCCGTGCAAGTGTTGGAGAAGGATGTGCGCCCATAGGAGGTGGCGTAGGAAGGGTGAATAGTTAGAGCTGACGAGTCCCTTGAGGCAGGTAGCGTGAGGCAACTGGGGGGGTCAGCCTGTTAACCAGTCCAGGGACCATGGCCCAGGGCCCACGTTATGAGTGGCCAAAAGCAGGAGACGCCCGTTACTAGACAAGAGGTACCCTAGCTATCACCCACACACACGCACCACAGAACACTTGCATGGTAGACATCGAGTACAGTGCATGGAGGAGAGGAGTTCCGCTGAGCCTGGGGTACAAGCCACCTCAATTTAGTGAGAAACAAGATGCAGAGTACCCAGTTAACAGTCAGTCAGTGTATTTTAGGTACGAAATACCCGTTAGACACTGAGGATAGGGCACATGGGCGTTTGGAGGATTCATCAGAGATGGCGGCCATGTTTGATACTTTGGCGCCAAACCCAGATTCTTTGCAAGGGGAGCGGAGCGGCGCGAAAGCCGAAAGCCCACCCAACTGTGCCGTGAATGGTCAGAAGGCCAGGCCACGTCACGCTGAAGAAGAAAAGATCCCACCTCTGGATTCCACCAGAGGCAGGGGGCACACGGAGAATCAATCAGGAGAGTCCTCCCCAGCGAAGGGAGGGACCGGAAGCCTGAGCGAAGAGCTTCACTTTTGTCTGGCATTCGAGGAGCAAGGAGCTGGAACACTGAGCTGTTCTCACCCTGAGCGAACCATGTCCGAGATGAGTACTTCCATCTACCAATTACCAGGAGGCCTACTGGTAGTGGAGGTAGCTGAGCACGAATACATTCGGTGTTTGTGCGTCCACTGCGGGATACCGGGCGCGGTACCAAGCACCAGGGCCCGATGCCCTCAATGTGGCGCCTTTTATCTTTGGCCGAACGAGTCATGGCCTTTGTTCGGAACCCCGCGGGGTGCCTCTCCGGGAACCTTGACGGAGGTGGCGGAAGGTAAAGAAAAGACTGCCCTGGGTCCCCGTTATACCATATCGGGAGGACCCAAGGCTCCGCTCGCTATTAAACTGAGCGAGCTGGCAACAGAGAAGAGCGCGACCTCAGTGAAGGTACCAGAGCGAGAACACTTTGTACTTATACCCACTGGTTGTATCGCCGAAGAACCAGGTGACTCCCTAGGGGAGTAACCGATCGTGATTTCGTCGGAGGATGAGATTGGCGTGACATCGGTGGCGATGCGCCTGCCGGCGAACCACCTCAAAGTCATCAAGAGAGAGCAGACAAGTCCGGAGACCATCCGACGGTGAGCGCTTGTGCGGCCGGAGGCCCGTAAGAGTCCCACCGCAGTGGTGACTCCCTGTGCGGCAGAGACGGAGACCGAGACGATCCTAGAGGAGCCACCTTCTCCTTCACTATTATTTGGTCATAGGAGATTCCACCACCCCCTTACTCCCGCCAGGCCCAGACCGCAATCCCGGCGAACGAGAAAGAGAGGCTTGAGGCCTACTTGTTCGACCGTGTAACGGATGCTCCGCTACCGCCCCCGAAGGTCCTCGACGCACTTCCGGTGCGTGATCACGGAGCGGATGGAGATTCTGCAGGCGATCCTGACGACGTCGTTTCCGGTTCCACTGTAAAGCGAAGGCCTAGAGGAATGTTCTCCTCTCGAAGCATAGACTCAGCCATTGCCCTGGCTACACTACAGAGTCGAGGCCCCTCCCGAGAGGCCAGAAGTATGGCGGGGAGTGCCTCTAAGAAAATGTTCATTGGGTGTGGTGTCACCAGCTTGCTGGACAATGCCCTGGACGTTCCCCCAGCCCTGGCCCCTAGCTCCACTGCCCCGGCCACTGCCCCTGCCCCGTCACGAGTGGTGCCACCGGGACCTACCAGTGATAAGTTTTGTAAATCCCCCAAATACGCTAATGACTTGTGGGACTGGGAGTTGAGTGAAGAAGGGTCTGAGGGGGAGATACTGTATTCAAGTGTTATACCTGTACCTAACCCTGTGCCGTTTTCTACTGCAGCTAGAGGGAGGGCTCGTGGGTCTCCCACTCCAGTAGAGGCGGGGTCTACCAGCAAAGTGTTGCACAAAATGAACCCCACCAGGTACTTTAATGCCAAAGGGAGGAGAGATGGCTCGCGATCTACTGATGCGGGTACGTCCGGTTTATCATCACAGGTAGAGTCTGATGTAGAACGAACTAGTCAGTCCGCAGAGTACGAACACCGCGACAAATGGTGGGCGCCTTTGTTCACCGGATACCACGAGGGGATGGACCGTACGCGGTTCTTGTTAATTAAGAACGATGTATTAGATCATTGGTGGGCGGCTGGTTCTTTCACTCCGCAAGAGATGGAAGATGAGTTAGATCACCGGTTTAGGGAGATAGAACAGAAACGTATTGTACCTCGAGGCCCCAGTATATTGTACGATGAGGTAGCTCCAGAGGAGCCTGTATTTTGGGTACTGCCGAGCAGGGCACCGCACACTCACCAAACTAAGTCGAGCTGACCGGGCCATAGTCGCTAGATACCGGCAGTCACACGGGTATGAGTATCCCTATGTGCCTGAGCCCATCATGAGAGAAATTGAAGAGAACCGAGACAGTTGGCTTAGGGAGGCAGTCCAGGAATACCTTCGGACCAAGTTCGGTCTGGGAGGGTATCACAATGAGGATAAGATTAGTGAGCTAGTACGCATATGGAGCATCGGTAGGTGTATTTACATGCACGGTGTTACATACAGGCCTGAGCATGGGCCGGTTCATTCGTTCGCTGTGACCGTCACGGATCATAATGGATGGCGGGTAAGAAAGGCTGATCCAAGGCACTATCTGTAGGGGTTTCCATGTTGGGAGTACCCGGGTGTACTTGTACTGAACTACCTCATTATGCCATGTATTATGACAATGTTATGTGTGCTGTTTCCCAGGTGGTTCGCCGCAGGATGGGTCTGCTAAAAATAGGTCCAAGTGGGGACCATTGGATTCCACCATAGGGAGAGTGTAGCCCCCTGTAAACAGCACAGGCTATACCTATCTTCCTTCTACTGTGGTAAGTCCTGTTAAGATCAGGCACCAGTAATCATCATGGGGTTTCCCCCTTCATAGCCCTATCCTGAGTGTTAGATGCAGACCTGGACTCTGCTGCAGGCGTGAGCAAGAGGGGAGGTTTTGCTGACATCATGAGGGGCGGGGCTAGCTCTATATTTAGCAGCCAACTCCGGTGAGTAGAGTTAGTTTGATAGTATATCGAGAGTCTGGAGTTGCCGGTTAGTTATGCCGGGAGTATGCAGTTTATTTAGTATGCCGTGAGTCGAAGAATCCTGCGGATCGGTCCGAGGAGTTGGTGGAGACTGAGGTCTCCCCTGCGCAGAGTGCAGGAGCAGAGAGAGAGGAGTGGAAAGATTCAGCGTCCTTTAGTAGAGCTGATAGAATCATAGACTTGGTGGACCAATGCCCTCACCCCACTGCCAGGGGTGATGGGTAGAATCCAAGCCCCACCGCGAGGATAACCTCGGGGTGGGGCACGGGGTATTGAAGCCCTAAGCCCAGACCATCCTGTCGGAAAAGAGACTTGGAGGGAAGGAGAGGAGGAATTATCTGTGTGGAAGGAGAGCGGCGTAATAATAAGTTTTTGCTGTTGTTGTTGCGGCTACTGGAAGCCACTTCCGTTGGGAGATTACTGATCTGTCAATAAAAGAGACTATTTGTTATTACCAAAGACTGTGTGTGAATTGGAAGGTATTACCCTGGGACCCAAGGGGTTCTTCTTTACAGGTCCTGTCCCATATTCCTGGGAGTATAGAAGATGGAGGCGCTGCACCACTAGAGAAGATGGAGGCTATCACCCCAGAAACCCGGTCCTTGCTCCCCCACAACATCGCGGGAAGCTCAGGCCCTCCTGTTCCTCACAGGTATGCACCACACTGCATGTAATCCGCCCTCATGCACCCTAGACACCACCGTAGAGTCTGGGGGAAGGAGGGAAGCAGGGTTACACATATATAATAATAATTCCTAAATTGGCAATTGAACAATGTGTAACGTGTTTGCTATAAAACTCAATATAGGAGAAGTGCAAATTGTAGACTCTGTTACTGAATCCTTCTCCTTCACTATTATTTGGTCATAGGGTATTTATATATAACAATCCTATGGTGAAGGATAGGTGTAACTTCTAATATGTAGTTCGCTTGACAGGGTTGCAATCAATGGTCGAGCAAAGTCAGGAGAATGGTCCCTTTAACAATTGAATAAAGCCTTATAATAAATGCCTTCGTGTGATTAATGGGGTACAAGACACAGCTTACCTAAATGCTCACCATAGACTCCACATTGTGTGCATATACATCATTGAATGCTGAGAAACTGGAATATGATATTCCTCACTATATATAAACGTCAT
>WSYH01005637.1:0-42986 GCA_036426205.1 Ascaphus truei
ACATGACGACTATATATAGATCCCATAACCTTCATAATCGCAACTCATTTCCCAACCCACACGGATAAACCTAAATCGCATACCATTCCTTGCTAGACTGGATTCTCTCCTCAAACCCAGCAGAATCCAACCCTTGCATCCTTCCTGATATTTTTAGTAGGACCATGCAATAGTGTACTGTGTAGGAAAATTAAACCCGCCCCATTCAAGCCTAAAGTTCCCTCACTAGAACATTTAAAAACTTTAACCCACAACAGTTCTGGATGACCTTACCAACTGCCATGGCACAGAATCGATTTAATTCCCGACCCTGATTCTCTCTCGACTATTTCCAATCTGAGTTCTTAAACTCTGCGATAACCATGCTCAACTACCAATAAGTGTACGGTGGGCCCACTCTCCATGGGTACACCTGTACCTTTAGCACTCTACCAGTTCAGGGATGCCTTGTGGAAAGCTACAAAGTAACTGGCACTACCAGGATCTCAATCACTACATGCATGAGGAACATGTGCACAGGCAAACAAAGGCATGCAAAAGCACAATATTACTCTGACAATTTCCACCAAAAACACATCAAACCCAGCTAACTTCTGGAAGTTTACAACAATATATTCCACCTCCTAACTATCAACGCCAAGAATATCACTAGGGGGGATATTACTCTGACACCCCCACTGACATTGCAAATGCATTCAATGATTACTTTGGTGTGTTGTGCCACTAACTATTAGCGAAACGCAGCCCAAACCACAACCTGAATCTCATTTTAGGAGTACCCCTATCCCCACCCTCCCAACACTGCCCACAATTTTCAATTTGCCCAGTATCTGAGAGGAGATTATACAAGCGCTCCTCAACTAAAAACTAGCGACCAATGGGACCTGACTTACTACAATCTAGTTCCTACGACTTGGTGCCCCCACCATTGCCAAACCAATTGCTTCCATAGTCAAACTCTATCCGTCTGCAGGCCAATCCCAAGACCTGGAAAACTGCCAGAGTTGTCCCAATCTTCAAAAGTGGGCAAAAACACTGTCTCAAACTACATCCAATCTCACTTCTCCCAATTCTATCCAAAGTCATAGAAAAATGTGTCCCCTCCCAACTAAGCGATTTCTATACCAAACAAATTTCCCTAGCCACTTCCAATCTGGCTTTTGTCACAAACACTCCACCGTACTACCCTGCTAAAATTTTGCAATGAAATCCAGTGTGGAATGAACGGGACAACTCACTGGTGCATTTTCCTAGATTTTGCAAAGGCTTTTGACACAGTGATCATGCTATCCTGCTTAACAAACTCCAGAGCTCTGGAATAGGGAAGCATGCTTTAAACTGGTTTCAGTCCACCTATCAGGAAGATCCCACATTGTCCATCTCAGGCTCTAACTCCAACCCCCTGGATATCACCTGTGTGGTGTCCCGCAAGGCTCTGTTCTGGGGCCCCTACTCTTCTCAGTGTTCATTAATGATCTTCCCGCCTTGTAAGGAAGCCTCAATACACATGTATGCAGATGACACATCCTAATGCACACAGCCATGAGCCTCTCTGACCTTCAACACATCACTTCAGTCTGTTTTTGAGACTCGAAAACTGGATTTCTCAAAACAACCTGTTTTTAAACACTGACAAGCTGTAACAATGGTATTTGGGCCAAGACTAATTTGTAAAGCTTCCAGTTGACGGAGCTCCTGATTAGAACCAACGACTATCACCACCCGAACACCTGCACTAGTTTTAAAACTGGGCTTATGGTTTGACTCCAACTTACATTCGGGATGCACATTGATACCCTGACACACAAGACCTACGCCAAACTAGGGGTACTTTACAGGATCAAATCCTCCCTAAGTCTCCTGGTCAGAAAGCGTACGCACAGCAGATGCTAATGCCAATTATTGACTATGGAGACTAGTAAATAAATTGGCTCTTGGCACCTCAAACCCACCTTAGCAAACTTGACACCCTCTACAATTCAATTTGTCGTTTTGTTCTCCAATGCAACTACAACACACATCACTGCGAAATGCTCAAAGAACTAGATTGGTCAACACTAGAGTCTAGGCGCAAAGTTCACCTTTCCTGTCTTGCCTTTAAATTCTTCATGGGCAAGCTACCCAGCTACCTGAACAAGCTCCTCACCCCTACCACTTGCAGCACTTATCACCTGAGATCAGACTCCAAAAGACTGTTCATGGTCCCAAGGCTCAACAAAGTATCCGGACGTTCCTCCTTCTCCTACCGTGCACCCCAAAACTGGAACAACCTACCAGAGACTTTCACATCCACCACCAGTCTAAATTCTTTCAAATCTAAGGCTGTCTCACATTTTAACCTGGTCTGTAACTGTTTCATACGCTCATAATATATATTTTCTTTAACTGTGCACGCAATGTCTTGTATATAATGTATACCCTGTTCATTTATGTAACTGTACTTGTAACCATGTATTATTTGTTTTACTCTGTGCCCAGGACATACTTGAAAACGAGAGGTAACTCTCAATGTATTACTTCCTGGTAAAATATTTTATAAATAAATAAATAAATATAGATATAATTGCAATGGAATAAGGGGTTAATATTACCTCACTGAAAGTATCTTGCATAGGAAAAAAGTGAGTTGAATAAAGTAGTGGTGTGTATTAACCCTGGTTGCATACTGTATCTAAGTCATGTGCTCACTTGTGTGCTGTTCATGACAGATGGTATATATGGGGACAGATTGAGGGGAGATATTGTTCATTTGAAGGACCTTTGCAGAGGTAAGAAGTGGGCCAGCTTGCAAGCTATGTACTAACCTTTGTACCGTATGCAGGTCATGGGCTCTCAGAGTTTTTTCGTATATGACAGGGATGAACGGCAAAAATACCGCAAATACTTTATCAGGATATGTAGAAGGAAAGGAGCACAGAATCCGCATCAGTTGATCAAAAATAGATAGGACAACTTCAGATGTGGTAAAATTGTGTTTATTGCACAATCAGCTTAGCAATGAAGGTGTAGGAAACACACCAACATGTTTCATCCAACAGGACGTTATCCAGGTGACACCTTGCCCAATAGCACAAAAATAAGCAAAAAAATCAACATTTATCCAGGATGGCATCAGATTAGAAGAAGGCCATCAGGCATGGATCTATTTTGACTAATTTTGATTTTTTGTTCATTTTATTGTAAGGTCAACTTTTTTTATGGTTGGGCTTCTGCCCTTTATTGGATTTTGCAGCCAATTCTCATGACGATGAGGATGGCGGCCTTCATCCAGGTAGGGGAAAGTAACATTTATTTATTTAGGGTGTTCATCGATAGGCACATTGCCAATCTAGGTCCCTGTTTACGGCTTAGGTAGGCACAGTGACATTCAATGGATTTAATTAATTCAATGCATTTGCCTAATAGGACTATTGCCCATTTATGTGGGGATGGAGTGACTCTTGTTGGGGGTAAGGAGGTCGGTGATGGGGGTAGTTGCCCAATGGTGGGTAGACATCCTGGGGATTGGCAGGAGGGGTTAGCCCCTTCATTAACAGTGGTTACCCACTAAGCAGGTAATGTAGGAGGTTTATTAATGTTTTTTTATATTGTTATTATTATTATTATTACAGGTTACCATTTATTGCCAATGTTGTTATTTTGGCTCTGCCATTATGAGAGCCAATGTGACAATCGATAGTTTTATGTTTAAAATATATTTTAAATGTTGGAGTTTTTTTTAATGTGTATATTTTTTGGTTCATGCAGAAAACCATTATCAGCCACATTGGGCTGATAGGTATTTTATATCTATTATTGCAGAAGCCTAGGATAGAAATATTATCGCGATTCTGAATAATTCACGCCTTTTTATTATAGCTGCGTTAATTCCTGCATTTGGCCGAATAACGCAACTGGCAAATTATGACGCTATTTTGATAAACTAATGTAATATTGCGATAATAACGCTCGTAATTTTTTTTCCATGTAATAGAAACAACACTAACGGAGTTTGTTGTATCCGGCCCTAAGTGAGACAGGTTTAGCAGCAATATTAAGTTTTTACAAATAAATACAGAGTTTTTAAAAACTCACTGAGCAGGGAAAAACATAGGAAGGTGAGATCAGACACCCTATTGCATTGTGAAGACATCTTTAATAAATATTTTTTAAAAGAAGCATGCAGACGAACAGCACATTTATGCCATCAGTCTAAAAAGAAATGTGATTGCTCTCCGTGTTAATTCGTGCTTGGAGGTTTCCAGGCTATTTTTGCTGACATGTACTGTAGCCGTGTGGCTGACATTAACACAGCGCAATCCTCCTAAGGCAGGTCATCCTCTTTGGGATAAAAACTTGCAATAAAGATAACAGAAAATACTTATTCAAAAGTGATGTGCAATGAAGCTGAGGCAGGCAGCGTAATCTTTCAGATTCATGTCCTGGGGCCATGCTGGCATCCTGATTTGATCTGACAGCCTCATAATTAATGCAGAGGAACTCTTGTGCTGTGTTTGCCGAACCAATGTGGCCACTCCAAGGCTTTTAGGTAATGTTACTGTCCATTAAAGCTACAGGCACATATTTACTAAGCAGTGTTATGTCATAAGACACCTTCCAGCACCGGAATACTCCCTACGGCCCATTCACTACTGTTCCAGAAGACACTGGTGCTGAATGCTATGGGCTGTAAGGTGTCTTCCAGCATCAGAACTTGCAGTAGCACTGCTTAGAAACATGGCCCATGGTTGATTCTAGGACCCAAAAGAACAGAAACCTATAAATATTTTTAAATAAGTTAGGTTTAAGTTAGTTTATAAATCAGACGAGCGAAGACATGGGATGGATTTGATTTCCACCACTTTACTTAATTGTGTGGGATATATGTATAATGGGGGTTAGGTTTAAAACTGTGATAGTGCCAATTGGGGCATGTAACAGGGGAAAGCCTGTTATCAACAGCTAGAGCTGTTGGGTGTCTGCCAGGTAATGGTTAATCCCTGCCTGCAGGAAGGCAGAACTACTAATGAGTCCAGCAAAGTTTAGCATGGGTTTAAAAGGCAGGAAAGGGATGTGTGTCTCCCTCCCTGGTCTGTGTACAGACCATATGTGCATGACCTTGTTTTCTAGGGACACCAGGGCGTGCAGACCATAATACAGTATGTACATGTTCCAGATGCAGAGGGACACCCGATATCTATATAGACGTATATGGACTTTCACACGCTGGAGAAACTTAACCTTAAAAAAAGCCTGTACTTTATGTTGCTAAAACTTTGGCTGAATAAAAGCTTACATTATTTTCCCAAAGCAACTCTCCTGTCTTCACATCTGCATGTATTGCCTGCAGGGCTCTACTGTGCGGAAACTCCTATTGGAATGAATGAGAGCTTAGATGTGATAGCGGCCGATAGGCACTGATGCATTTTAAAGAATAGGCAAAATCCCCCTTCCTTAGCTTTATTGGCTCTGGATAGTAGAGGTTGAGTAAACACTTAATTGACAAGCGCCCCCTATTCAGAGGTCCAAATGACAAGAAAATTCTACATTTCCACTTACACCAATATAGTCAAATGTTTGCTTTAAGCCTGATTACATTTGTTTGAGGAAGAGAAGTACATTGAAGTCCATGAGTCGTTTATGCTAAAAATCAGTGAGACTTGACACAAAATCAGGAACACTCACAGAAAATCAGTGAGCGTTGTCTGGGTATCTCTGCATATAACAGGCATGAGGATTAGCACTGTGCAAATTAAGATCTTTGTTTTGCAAGCTAAATACAGGTTCACCAGCAGCTAATTAAGAAAACAAAGTCACACGCACAATCAACTGACAAAATATATGGAAGATCTCCAGATCGAAAACCATGAAAGAAATTAAACTGTTCAGGTACGTTCGAATTAGCAATATATTTTAGAGTTGGCATATATTAAAAACACTCAGCCATGTCACTAGTTTTTTAGACACCATTTAGCATTTTAATATTAATTTACTCATTCAAGTTTTAATAGCCATTTTGGTCCCGGAGAAGTATAGATTTATTGTAGGTTGTGATAAATTTTAGGGGTTCTTTATACTGTAGATTAAATTATAGTGTACAGAATCAGAATCTTTCAAAATCTTATCAGTTTCTTATTTAACTGCACTGTGGTAACACCCATACATGAGTGGATATAGTATGCAACATTGGTATTATGTATAAGCAGTTTCTCACCATATCAAATAGGGACCTAAAAAACAGTCAGTATTCTTGATGAAGATACGTTGAACCTGTGAGGTTTGGAAAGCTCTGTACACTGTAATGCCATCTATTAAGATCCATGTTGTTCTGCTATAAGGTTTCCCAGCCTACAGTGGGAATCATTCACTCTCAAAGATCTAGTAGCCATATTATCAAGAAGAAGTGTAGATTAATTGTAGGTGGTGATAACTTTTAGGAGAGTTCAGGTCTCCTTCATATTTACAGAGATTTCCAAACCTCACAGGTCTCTTCATATATTTTGGATGTCAGGGTATCGGGATGCACATTGATATCCTGACATCCAAAACCTATGCCAAACTAGGTGTACTTTACAGGAACAAATCCTCCCTAAGTCTGCTTGTCAGAAAGCATATTGCACAGCAGATGCTAATACCAATTATGGACTATGGGGACATAGTATACAGCTCGGCACCCCATACTCACCTTAGCAAACTTGATACCCTCTACAATTCAATATGCTGTTTTGTTCTCCAATGCAACTACAACACACATCACTGTGAAATGCTTAAAGAACTAGATTGGTCATCACTTGAGTCTTGGCGCAAAGTTCATCTTTCCTGTCTTGTCTTCAAATACTTTCTGGGCAAGCTACCCGTCTACCTGAACAAGCTCCTCACCCCCACCACACGCAGCACTTATCATCTGAGATCTGACTCCAAAATACTGTTCATGGTCCCAAGGTTCAGCAAAGTATCCGGCCGCTCCTTCTCTTACCTTTCTCTTAGGGCTGTAATATAGTGCATGCGCTGCCGTGCACGCGGGTGTCAATTATAATTGGCTGTGTTAGCTAGAAGTTTGTATACTTGGGACGCGCGTGCGCACGGCTATGAACGTTGGCTCGGCAGACCAGAAAAAATACAAGAAAATTGTATTTTCGCACTGCTGCCACGCCGCAAGCCAATCACAGCGCGGCCTAACGCTGTGATGTCAGTCACGCCCCCTAACCACGCGCATCAACGCTTGCGCTATAGCAACTAAACGCGCATGCCATGAGCAAACACCCGCACGTGCAGCAGCACGTACTATATAACAAGCCTTACCGTGCATCCCAAAACTGGAACAACCTACCGGAGCTGTCTCACATTTTAACCTGCTCTGTAACTGCTACATACGTCTATAATATATATTATCTCAAACTGTGCATGCTATGTGTTGTATATAATGTATACCCTGTTCACTTATGTAACTATGTATTTATAACCATGTATTATTTGTCATCTTAACTCTATGCCCAGGACATACTTGAAAACGAGAGGTAACTCTCAATGTATTACTTCCTGGTAAAACATTTTATAAATAAAAATAAATGAAATATGTACAGAGCTTTCCAAACCTTGCAGATCTCTTCTTCACGTGCACAGTGCCTCCCACTTTTCAGAGCATAATAATAATAATAATAATAATAGCATGTTCTTGTATAGCGCTGCTAGTTGTACGCAGCGCTTTACAGAGACATTTTGCAGGCACAGGTCCCTGCCCCGTAGAGCTAACAATCTATGTTTTTTTTGGTGCCTGGGGCACAGGGAGATAAAGTGACTTGCCCAAGGTCACAAGGAGCCAACTCCAGGAATTGAACCAGGCTCCCCTGCAACAATCTCAGTGTCAATCAGTGTCTTTACTCACTGAGCCACTCCTTCTCCAGCATGACCTCTACCTGTATCATTGTCTAAGTGCACTGTGTGCATAAGTGTGTCACTATGTTTATCATTGTTTGTTAATGATCTTGTACAGTGGTTAATGAGCATCAAGTGCTGGCATTAGATCCCAGCAGCTATAAATGATAGAGGCGACCATTAACCCCTATATGTCCTGTCTAATGCTTCTAGATGGGATTAGAGCAGGCCTGCACAACTTGTAATTTGAGAAGGGTCAAACTGCTCCAAGGGAAACAGATTCAAGCCACACGGGTAAAATCATCATAATAATCATCATATCTCCCCCAGCACCTCTCATCATCCTCATCATCATATCTCCCCCAGAACCTCTCATCAATCATCCACATATATCTCCCCCAGCACCCATCATCACCATCATCATCATATCTTCCCCCCCGAATCATCATCATATCATCTCCCCCCCAGATATGAGGATGATTATGAGGGGTGCTGGGGGGGACATGAGGATGGTCATACCAGACAAGGCCGTAGACTGCTTTCATGGGGCTCAGGACAACAGATCCCCCCTCTAGCTCTCACACCCCATCTCTCCAACTCACCCACACACATAATACTCCCCCTCCACATCACACACAATACCCCCTGCACACCACACACATCACACCCACACTAAACTTCACATCACTCTCCCCCCTGCATCTCACATCACCCTCCCCCTGCATGTCACATCACCCTCTCCCCCTGCATCTCACATCACTCTCCCCCCCTGCATCTCACATCACCCACCCCCCCTGCATCTCACATCGCTTATCACCCCATGCATCCACAGCAACAACCCACCCCCCCTACATCTCACAACAGGTAGCAGACTGAGCAGAGCAGGCAGACTGCACACGAGGGAAGAAGCACATGCGCGCTCTCTAGCAGCAGACTCCTAGCCTGCTGTCCTCCTCTGAGACTCGTGAGAGCGGGCTCGGGGGGAGGAGGTGGGGGAAAGCGGGCTGGGGGGAGGGAAGAGGAGGGGGAAAGTGGGCAAAGTCATCACGGGACGCACAGTGAGTGCAGGCGGGCGTGTTGTGCAGGCCTGGATCAGAGGAAGGGTCTGTGTTGAAACCTGATGAATGACTGGGGTCTGTCTCTCCCAGCACAATCATTAAACCCCAGGCATCATGCTCTTTTCCAGCTCTGTGTATAAGACACAAGAAAAAATAAAATTAGTGCGCGCGGTCCCAAAAATCTTGCAATGTCCCAAAAGTATGAATAAAATTCTCTCTGCAGCTCCTCACTCTCCCGTGATCAGCGGGGCAAACAACCGAAGGAATAGACACATATAGCAGGGCTCAAAAGAGAAAAAAACACACTATTGGTATAAGATTAAAAATAATTAATATTTATTGTATACATGAGATAAAATAACATTTACATAAAAAACAGGATCACAATAAATCCAACCATCTGTAGGGAAGCTTTAGAATGAGGGGTGTAGTCAGGCATGCAAACCGAAACAATGGCAAGATCCCAAAAAGCATTATCGTCCGGTGAAACCAGTTCTTCCGGCTCAGAAAACAACCTTAAACCTACTCTGGACCCAGGGTCATGTCTAGGGTATGAATGAACCCAGATAGCTTCAATTCAACCCCCTTTCCAAAGCACACCAAGTCCTGTTATATTTTCTTCACTTTATTAGGAAAGGAGCAGTATATACAGGCACTTGTGGATGTAATGGTGTTGTGAGAGTGCTTCTCTATAGGTGCTTCGTAATTAAGGGCAGGTGAAAATAATTGGCCTTGCCATGGGGGTGTAACAGAGATGGGTGCTGTACTCATGGTCTCCAAAGTGGAAAAAGAAGTGAGGGGGAATGTGGGTAAGGTGCAGAGCGTGACAGAACTATCTGGAAACAAACAGGGGGGAGGGCAGAATAGCCCATTCTGAGAAGAATCTCGAGGTTGCTGTAGCAACTCACTGGCTACCTCTCACCAGGCGAAGAGCAACTATTGATACATCCACACGGGCGTGTGTGTGGTTGTGTGTGTGTGTGTGTGTGTGTGTGTGTGTGTGTGTGTGTGTGGTGTGTGTGTGTGTGTGTGTGTGGTTGTGTGTGTGTGTGTGTTGTGTCTGTGTGTTACAATGTATGCACTGAACTTAAGCTGACAAGCAGAAGGGAGGTCAAACAGAATGTGATTCTGTTCCATGACACTCCCCATCTGGTATCTGGAGATACCACTATATAACTGGAATATGGGAACATATGTGCAATGCATGACAAAATAACATCGTATTCACAAAACAATGCGAAAGTCGCTGTCCCACAAGGATGTGTACCGGCCGGTATCACTGGCTTCAAAGTCCCTTGGCAAGGTTCTTTGGCAAAGGATGCCAAGGCGGATGCACTGGTCCAGATAGCTGGGTGCACCACAATGTCTTTTGCAAAAGTCTCTGTCCTTTTTCTCTTAATTGTGAGAGCAGTCCTTTTATCTCTTATTTTTTTCTACAGAGGCATCACCTTGTGGATGTGCCAGTCGATAGTCTATCTGTCACTCCATCAACTCGTGTTTGACGGAAGGTAATGGCTTCTGGTTCTTGCGAATCAGCACTCCTGGAAGACTGTCCGACAAGTCTGGCCCAGTACTAGGACCGTCGTTTGGAGAGGCTTTCCGTGCTGAGCATTGGAGCTGAACATTGCCCAGACCTGACGCGGTTTCTGATGGTGGTGGACAGAATATGGAAGGTACCGACATTCTTCACCTTCCTTCAGTGAGGGTGCTGGTTTTGCGTGGCCGCTAAAATATCTTCTGGATGAAGGCCACAAAGATTTGTTTGGTCTCTGGTTTCTTTTGTAGGTCGCAGCGGAACGAAGTGAGCCTAGAGAGGGCATGTACTCTGTTGTTTGGGAGGCGCTTTTTGGTGAACGGAATGGTAGCGGGGTCACCCAACGCCCGATCTGTCCTTGGCTCACTTATCCATTCTTAACTTCTGGAATTCTCCATCTTCCATCGATGGTGCTTGTTTGTTACCGTCCCTTGTTGTCTGGAACGCTGTGCACCCTAGGTCATCGGAACGTTTCTCTGCACGAGAACGTCTCCACATATTTTGGTGGAATGTCTCTGCGACTGTCTCTTTGGAAACGTTTGAGAGGAAGAGTTCTTTTTGTCCCTGGGCTTCACCTGCAGGTGCAATCTTCTGCGCCGTGCCAGCTGTGGCGGTTGGCTGCTTTGCCACTTGGTATTTTGCGGAGAGGAATGGCTGTAACGTCTTAGCTGTGCCATTACTCGCAGGAGATCTCCGATTGTTTATTGTCTTTTGGCAATCCCTTTGTCGGGCACCTTCAGGAGGTTCCCTTCTTCCTCAGTGAGTCGACTCATCATCCTTAGTTGTCTGAACTACTAAGCATCCTAGCCATTGTCACACCCCCTGATGTGAAGATGTTTTTGTTGATCTCAGGGTATGACGTCTCTTCTCACTTTGGCCCTCCTGTCACTTGGAGATGTCCAAGACATGGTTCAGAGAGGATGTGGTCCGCATTCTGTTATCACCGTTCTGCGGGCGTCAATATAGTCTGGTCCTTGCCTTTGTCAGTGCACACGTTGCCCACTATCACCCATCCTAGGTCAAGTCTTTGGGTGTATGGTGCGTTGTGTGGGGTCCGTTACGCTGTTTACGGACTTTGTGCACTCAAGATGTCCCAACCGCAGCAGCAAGATCTTGGTGCCTTGTTCTACTACCCGGCGGGATGTAGTTTGGCTATTCCTCTTGAGGTGGCGGGTGATGGCTGGCCACATCTTGGTGGGAATCTCGTCCCTGTTTGCAGCCATGTGGTTGCACTCAATGAGTGTGGGGAGAGCTATCTTCATCTGTTATCCACTGAACGTATGACGAACCGCTTGCTCTTCTCCCTGTTGTCTCAGTTGACCCTGCACAGGTTCTGAGGGTGTAGGGTGAGGCATTGTCTTGTGAGTTGAATAAGTTGAAATTCCGTCTTCGCCAATGATCTGTTACTTGATCGTCGAGGATTGCATACATCCGATAGCCTTCTCAGGTTGTCCCTGGGGTGCACTATGACAAGGCATATTTTGGAGCAGGATATTTTGTCACTTCCTTTTCCACAAACCTCGGTGCACTGGAGACGTGAGCATGTTTGGCTCTCCTTCTCCTTCCTCCCTCCCCGCCATTCTCCCTATGGAGGGGTTGTTGAGTTGGTGGAGTGTCAGCGCCTCTGGATGTAGAGATGTTACGTGCTGTCACTTTTGCACACGACACATTTCATATGCTTCTTAACAGTCTCTGTGAGGTGAGTTGTGAATCGCAGCACCTGAAGCAAACTCCGAATTCTCCGGAGTAACTCTTGCGTTCCTCTAGGGACTTCATCCTGAACCCAAAGATCCTTGTTAATAGGTGTGGCTTCTTGTGTATGGGACATTCCCTGTTTTGGGTCCCTTGGTTTCTCGTCTCGCCTCCGCGACCGACTGATCGGGAGTAGTTTGGGTCGTGGGAGACACGTCCGTCCTGTGGACCGAGAGTGGTGTTTGAGTGTTACCGTATCTCGCCACTGGTCTCTCATTCCTCAGGCTGCTTGCACTGTGTGTGGTTTGCGCACCCAAGATGATGGAACTGGGATCGTTCCTTGTCCTTGCGCTTCCGATTGAAGCTCAAGAAAATGAGAGGAGGGAAGGGCACTTGCTTCTCCTTTGTATTGGAGCCTTGTGAAACCATCTTTCTTGAGGTTGTAGGGTAGCTTCTCCAAGATGGGTCCACTCCACGAGCTGGTCTAGGACGTTGATACCTGTCAGGAATGGTCTTTTCTTGCAAACGCAAAGCTCTTCTGCGCGTCCCCGGCTCTCGTAACTTCGAGTAGTCTTTTAGCTGTGATCCTGGAAAAGCTGTCGACTCTCTTGAAGTGCAATCTTTGACTGCTTCGGCTACCGTACTCACCTTCTAGCCTTTCCTTTCCCATACTAGGTCGAGACCTACTTGGGGGTGGTTCCCGTTTGCCGTCCCAATCTCTTCGTCGTCTCCCTGGATTCGTTTCCCAGCCATTTGAAAGCAGTTAGGCTCTTCCCTTGCTGAAAGCCCAAGGCTCTTGATTCATCCTGAACGTGAACTTCCACATCCGGTAGTTCTCAGGACGGTCGTCAGTTGGATTCCTGTTTGCACCATGTCACGCGGATTCTTGCGCCATCAGTACTTGGCCATGTTTGTCAGGCCTGAGGCATACGGCGTGTTGGTCGTGTTCTGAGGTAGTTGCTGAGGAGAGCCATGCGGTTGCCTCTTCCTTGGCGTGGATGCGTTGTGACTGCTGGTCATTGTGGGGGCTGTGTTTTTTCCTTGTGGTGTGTCCTGGATGGCGAGCCTGTCGCAGTGCATCCGGTGCGCGCTGGCGTGTGGATCACTTTTGCGGCTGTGGCTATCCCAGGTAGCGTGTACCCTTGAAGGAATGCGCTTCTTCCACGGGACCATAGCAATTCTTCGGTGTCTGTGGAGTCACTTCCGTCGTGTTGAGATGGTGCGCTGGTGTTACACTGAAGAGGCTCCTTACGTATTCGTCTGGTGCGTTGGACTGGATCCTCTGAGGCTATCCGTCGATGGAGTTGCTCCCGCCGTCCTGTTGCGCAGCTGCTTCTAGACTTCCGCTTGGGCTATGGCAGCCGGCTTCTTGCTCTGATTAAGTGCCTGAAGTCTCCGCATCAAATTCGGCTTTCCTACGCTAGTGGCTGCGGCCGTAGAGGCGGTAGCGGCGGCTGTCTGCTCCTCCTCTTCTATGCGCGCCTTTCTGCCCTTACAGTGTTCTCCTCCGACCATATTCGGCCCTGGCACATGCGCCTCTAGGCGGGCTCGCGCGTGGTGGCTTTGCGCTGACGCGTTAGATTGCAGCTGACTTGGCTGACGCTTGATGAGCGCCTGGATGTGCTGGAGCGCTGTGATGCAGTCTCCAGAGAGGCTCTTTTCTTCTCTGCTTTGGGCGTCCATGATGGCGGTTTGCACGATGCCATCATTCCAGGTCATCGCTTTTTGCAGTCGCGTTCCGCGTGTGCGTCTTCGTGTTAGTTTCTTGTCGATAGGTGAAATATGCCTGTAGGTCGTTACGTAACTTCTATGGCATGACTAATCTGAGTAAGCTTTCTTGCTTAATCTGTATTCGTGATTGGCACATACTTTGTGCATCCCCTATTTCACAGTCTGTCCCCCAGTTCTCTTCTTGCTCCTAATTTTCGCGGTGGCGTCAATGTCAAGCCTCATATTTTCGCGGGACTTTTGTGTCAGTGTGACTGTCCGTTTAGGCCTTGCGTCTGCCTGCGTCTGTTGCAGTTTGCGCAGCGGTCTCTGTGTCTGAGTGGTCACTCTCCTGCGAGATCTGAGTTCTGCCATGCTGCAGTTTGTGTAGCTTTGGCCAGTCGTGCATCTGGTCTCGTTACCATGCGTCAGTGATGGCGACTGTGTCATGATGCCGGTATGGGTGTCCTGCAGTGGTAAGCGTAGGGTAGCTTGTACTTACAGGGTGTCCGGTGGCTCGACCCATGCCTGGTGGGTGTCCGGGTGGCTGGCCCTTGTGCCGGCCGTTGGACGTGCGCAGGGTTAGGTGAGATGGTGATCCCACTGTGGCTGTGCAGAGGGTTACTCAAGACAGAAAAGAGCAACAAAGTTCTTGTATCTTCACTTGTCTGACTGACGGCAGTGCTGTAGCCTGGTGTAAACTAGCTTGCTCTTGAGTGCATGTGTAAGCTGCTTGCTGGAATGCTGCAGTTGTGAGAGCTGCTTGCTATTTGTAAGGCTTTGCTGTAAAAGTCTGTGCTCTTTGGTATAAGACCTACTGCTCTGTCTGGTAGTGTAAGCTGCTGCTTGTCCTGGGGTGCGAGACTATTCTGAATAGCAGGGGTGGTTGTGAGTACATTTCCTGTGGTGTGTGTCCCCAAGAACACGCGTCTTTCTTTCACTATTTGGACCCAGGGTCTGTCTAGGGTATGAATGAACCCATAGGCTTCAACTCAGCCCCTTTCCAAAGCACACCAGTCCTGTTATATTTTCTTCACTTATTATGAAGGAGGGCAGTATATACAGGCACTTGTGGATGTAATGTGTTGTTGAGAGTGCTTCTCTATAGGTGCTTCATAATTAAGGGCAGGTGAAAAGAATTGGCCTTGAACTGGGGGTTGCAACAGAGATGGTGCTGTACTCCGCGTCTCCCAAAGGGAAAAGGAAGTGAGAGGGGGAATGTGGGTAAAGGGAATAGTCTTGGAACAGACTATCTGGAAACAAACAGGGGGGAGGGCAGAATAGCCCATTCTGAGAAGAATCTCAGAGGTTGCTGTAGCAACTCACTGGCTACCTGCTCACAGGCAGAAAGGGCAACATATTGATACATCACACAGGCACGGTGTGTGTGTGGAACAAATGCATTGAGCTGACAAGCAGAAAGGGGGTCAAACAGAAATGTGATTCTTGTTCCATGACACTCACGCTTAAACAACCCACAAGGAGGTATATCTACAGCTGCCCGGAGGAACGTAGTAGCGCTTACTCTCTGATGCGTGTGACATCAACAGTCCAGTTAAAGTAGAGGAGGTTGGAACTAATGCAAAATGTTTTTGTTTATTTATGTGAGTATATTTGAGTTTTCTGGTGTTGTTATTTAGCCATAGTCTTATCCTCTTATTATTATTTTTTAATGTTTTATTTAGACCCTGTATATTTTATATTTATGAGTATTGTTGTCGCCTAGTTTATATTTCACATTGTTCAATGTTTTATTTCTTCTTTTTTTTATGTATAATATAATGTTTAAGGTTGTCTTTAGTTAAGTTAAATGTTTATGTATGTTCATCTTATTTGAGTTTTTTGCGGGTTGCTTCACACAGTTTTAACACTGATTGAATTAGCTTGGTAGCCTATAATGTTATTGGGAGAACGAACGAGCCCTATTGGTGCATTAGTTCCAACCTCCTCTACTTTAACTGGACTGTCAATCATACCTCCTGACGAAGCGTCGTATGACGCGAAACGCGTAGAGGTGACGTCACACGCAGCAGAGAGTAAGCGTTACTACGTTCCTCCGGGCAGCTGTTGATATACCTCCTTGTGGGTTGTTTAAGCGTGAGGTTTAAGGTTGTTTTCTGAGCCGGAAGAACTGGTTTCACCGGACGATAAGGCTTTTTTTGGATCTTGCCATTGTTTCGGTTTGCATGCCTGACTACACCCCTCATTCTAAAGCTTCCCTACAGATGGTTGGATTTATTGTGATCCTGTTTTTAACGTAAGTGTTATTTTATCTCATGCATACTATAAATATTAATTATTTTTAATCTTATACTAATAGTGTGTTTTTTTCTCTTTTGCGCCCTGCTATATGTGTCTGCGTATAAGACACCCTTCAGTTTTCTAACCAAACATTACAAGCAAAACTTGCATAATGTGTAACCACAAAAAAACTGCAGTATGTTGTTTAACAACCATCATGCCGCTACCCATTTATCTTGCATTACAAGGCACTCCAGAGGCTTAATTAGTTACCCAGTTGTAATGTAAGGGACCCATGAGCCTTCATTATACTGTAGCTTAACATTGATAACAGTTCTCTGAAATTGTGATCACAGTTCTTTAGCAGAGACCAGAATCAAGGTAAGTAGAGGTATCTTAATAAGAACTTTACAGGTGCCATTCCTTATACTGAAAGCTTTTGGGGAGGATGCAAAGATAAAAGGAAGTACTTCTAGTTAAAATGATGGCCATATTTAGTAAGTGGTGCTATTGCATAAGACACCTTACAGCTCATTCAGTTGAATGTAGGATATCTTTAATCGCTGGGGGTGTATAATGGCATACCATTGCTTAGTAAATCCAATCCGGCCCTTAGTGCCTTGTTTTGGACTCAGTCAATAAGCTGCAAAATGCCTGTGATTTGTCTCGTTTTCCATCCTTAATAATGTACAGTAAGTATTACCAGCATATAACTCTGCAGTGATTCATTCTAAAGAGAAAGCTGCGTAGTGCGTTACTCATTTAAAGCAGCAATCCCCTCCTTTTTTTATTATTATTATTTTTATATATAAAGTATGTTACAAGATATAATTCTACATTCTCACCTAAGCTGGCAATCATTTGGTGCAGCTGTTATAAATCTGTGAAAATCCTGATTGTGTACCTAACATAATGGCCAGCTTTAAGTTTCAGCAATCCTTCAGTTAGTGTAACTCAGCAGCTACAGGACCTGTACAATGTGTCCTTACTGTATATTACAAAGGTAACACGATCTATTGTTACAGTTTGCAGCTCAAACTACTGGGAACATTGGCAATACTGTACATTATCACAAACAGGAAAGTGTTGAAAATATTCTGTACTGCTTGGGTGGGATAAAACCTGCTATAGAAATCAAAGGATGCTTTAAAACTCATTACAAATGACATGTACAGTTGAATAATAAAATAAATTAATAAACAGCCAATTTTTATCTAATACTACAGTACTAATTATTATTATTAAAAAAAAAAAAGATTTAAAATGTTTTGCTGCTTTAATGCCAAGATTAACAAATAAAAACATTATCAGAGATTACCGTTTTTAACCTGTGCACTGTTAGAGTGGTTTGATTTCCTCTGGCTATTCCCTTTTATGTGTTATCTTTATCACTACTGTATGTGTTGAACAGGAGTTTGCACAGGCAAAGACCTACTCACTCATTATCTTTACTGGCTGTACAGGGATGGTTGTGGGCTAGGGGTGGAGTAAACACCATTCAGAGGCCCTAAGTGTAAAAACAGAATAAAAGAAATAATTGAATATACTACAGTGTATCTAATGCTTTTTGGTTAAGGGCTCATGTCTGGGGAAATAATGGCAAAGCAATTTCAAAGTTACAGAGAGTTTGTTTATAAAATTGTAATTTATGCGGACCCAAGAAAAATAGTTTCTGTATCGCTACAGCTACTGGAGGAATTGGAAATGAATTATGTGTCCAGGATAAAAAAAGATACAGTAGAAACAGTGTGGGCAAAACAGATTTTGGATCATCTAAGTCTGTCATCTCTCACTGACTGATTGAGAGTCCTACTGATTTTAACACAATAAAGACTTCAATGTTGTTATGCCCTCTGAAGACAGTACTTTCCATTAACCATCTAAGGTTTGCTGACGTACCATGAGTGCCAGCATACTAGGGGTACATGACGTCATGCTATTAATGCTCGTTCTCCAAGGGGAGATCGTGCATGGAGCGGTGAATGCAATCAGACTGTTAGTGCAGCCCCCTCCACTTCTGTTCTCATCATGGGGGACCTGCTCGCGACCAAGGTATCGCTACCCCAGACGATTCCGACACTCAAAGGTTTAGTGCTGTTCCAACCCAAAATGGTATATATTGCATGTGATGCCCTTTAAATTAGATTACCAATCTTCCGAATTTAATTTTCCTAGTTGTATTTGATTTAATTTACATTTCTATTTTAAAAGGCCCATAGCCTACAATAGAGTTTGTTCATGGCAAATGCTGCTGTTTTTTCTCAGCTGCTGCACCCCAGCAGGCAGCATAGAGCTGTTATCCATGCAAACGTCAAAGAGGCTTATCAGAGAAGCCTTATTCTGAGGTTGCAACTTTTATAAATATGCTAATTTGCTAAATTCTCTAAAATGGCTAGATTTGCTTAATGAGACTACAGATTTGCTGAAGATTTGCTTAATGAGACTACAGATTTGCTGAAGATGTGCTTAATTAGACAATGAAAAGGACACGCACACCATGTTTCACTCACTGTCTGGTGATATTTTACTGAAAGCCTACAAAATTGCGAGATTATTAGCCCATTGGGGTTTGGCGAAAAGAATCGCAAGGAATCAAATTTGGGGAGAGAAATCACTTAGAGGTTTGTGAATGCATTTTTGACAGTTTCTCACATCTCTAGTTAGGAGAGGAGCTTCGCTTATAATCACTGTAGAAGCGATGTCATGACATGGACATTCCACAACTGAAAGTTAAATATGAATACTAGAAGTAGTCGGGTGCACTGCATGTTTTTGTCAGGCTCCCGTAAGACCAGCTCTACATACACAGTGTTTGTGTGTGGTAAGCTGCATAGTTATGGGACTTCCATGGGGATTGCTTGGAAATACAACTGTCTAGCACAAGTAGAGCAACAACAGGGGAACCTATTTTATAGCCACACAATGTTGGAGGGTCTGCACTTGTGTGTGTGTGTATATATATATATATATATATATATATATATATATATATATATATATATATCACATACACTCATACGTGCGTTAACTTAGTACATACATACAGTACTCATTCATACACTCTTTATGCTGATTAATTAAGAGCAAACTGTAGTAACACACACAAAGACTGCAATGGGAGATTCAGCCAGTCTACCCATAAGCTGAATTTCCCCGGGTACTCAGTGGGCTAGTCCGAGACTGGTACATATTGTACAGCTGCAATTCTTAGGCCTCGGCCATGTTGCCTGCTTGCTGGCGGAAGCGCGCTAACGCGCGCTCCCGCTCAGCACTGAGCCCCTACAGCCGCAATTAGAGCGGCTTTAGTAGGGGCTCACCTGCGCTTCCGCGTGCTTGCGGAAGCACTGGTCTTAGGGGAATTTTAAATTCCCCCGCTTGCCGGTACGACAGGCCGGTCACGTGAGCGGTTCGCCCAATGAGGGCGAACCAGCTCCGTGACGTCACTGGCCCGCCCCCGGCCAGTGACGTGACCGTCCCCAGCCCGCCCCCTTATGGCGAGCAGGACAAGCAACCGCAAGGCCAGGGAAAGCACCCGCTTTCCCTGAGCCTCAGCGCGCATCAGCACGCCAGCGGTAAGCATGTCCGAGGCCTTAACAAAACCTCACTTGACTTCTTGTATTTTATCCTCCAACAGTTCATGAACCACCTGTCTCACTAGATTAGCGTGCTGCCTAGTTTCTTGTTGTACAATTAGAGATGAGATACTGACCTCACTGAGCCTACCATATGCTGGTCCCTTTCGCCTTTTGATCTTAACGTGACCGGATCTGATACACCGACTGCTCCAGATATACATGCACTTAGCACGCAACAGAGATTGTACCCTTGCTGTGTCTGTCAAGCTAATTTATGGGACAGAGTTCAATCTCTGGTCATTGCTTTGTGTAAAACGTATGCGAAGAAACATAATAAAAATAGATATAAAAATAGTTGTTATGATGTTGCCATTTATTTTGTGCAAACCCCATAAAAAAATTAAGTACAGTGAGTGGTCCCAGCACTCCGATAAAGAAATATGACACGTATGTCAATAAAAGAAAAATCAGTGTGCATTGACAAAATTGTGGCAACAAGAACACAATAAGGTGCAAAAGGCGATACAGGATAAATTAATATACAAGTGTAGCCCTTTTTCTGAACCCTCCCAAAGGAACTACTGGTCGCTGTACAACACCTGCGGCTCCAGGAGATCTGAGCCTCCGCTAGCTGGGAGCCTGGGGTAACACTTACACATTTCGTTATTGCAGCGCCTCCACTTACCCAGGATCCCCGTGATGTGAGATTCCCCTGGGCAAGAAACATACAACACTCTATGATTGTAACTGGGTTTTACTAATGAGAATGCAACGTAGCAATAACACATACATATACTTATACTCTAACAGTATAACTTTAGTGGCTGCCCCCTCATCAGGGCAACGTCTCCGTCCCCTCACCGTGTGCCCCACACACCGTGTCCATATATAGTATATTGGTATAGGCTCATTTCTGTAACCACTCGCACAGTGTTCCTACAAAGGTTTAGCCTAAGGCGGGATCAGCGCCTGATGACCGGTGTTGGTGCACTTGATGTAATAATACCTTCCGGTCACGGCGGTGACCGGCAACAACTTCACAAAGGGTCAGACGCCTCCAACACGTAGCCTCCAGATATCACTGTATCCAGCCGTCTGGTCCCAGATGACTGCAACCGCCGCAACTCTGTGCTTTGTCCCTAACTGGTACTCAGTAAGGGGTGATGCTCGCTCTCACTATAGGCCGTCCCTGCAGCACAGCAACCTATGGTGACTTCAGGGAATACTCCTAGGGCCTGCGGGGTAGCCTATCCTAGGCAGGTGGGTCACTGACCCCCTGCACCCACACTACCTATCCCGTGCCCACCCGGGTCCCCTCTGGCTAACTCAGCCTAACGCCTGCAGCAAACACACTGCACACACACAGGCAACCTGCAGCAACCCACTGCACACACACAGTCAATCTGCAGCAAACACACAGCACACGCTGCATACACTGTGCCTACTTGTCAGCGCTCACAGCACTACCAGCCGTGATTCACTGACAAGCCTGCACCCTCACACACCTAAGGGCAGCGTCCCTAACCTAGGGGCTGTCCCTCAGTACTACCCACTACCCTAAGAGGGATTGGGGCCTGCCTGGGACTTGGGGATCCTTACCTGGTGCAGGAGCCACTTGCTCCTCACACCCTTCCTCCCCCTTCCTGCTCCCAGCTCCAACTGCCGTTGCTCTAAGCCCGCGAAATGTATCAATTTCCTGGGCTGAGAATCCTTGGCCCTCATTGGCCACTATGAGACACCTGGTGTCTGCCTCCCTATGCCTCCTGGGAGTTGTAGTTCCCAGGAGGCTGCTATAGCATTGGGGCCGCGTGCGCACTTGCCCTGCGCATGCGCAAACACCTAATGGCCGCCGCAAACTTTTCCTCTGCTTCCCTACCCTCGCGCGACTTCTCCCTGGCTCTAGTGTACCTTCTGCGCATGCGCGATCCCGCGCACGCTCGCGCAATGTGTCATGGCGGCCCCTGCTAGCCGGGTGCGCCGCCGGAGCTCCAGGGACGCAGAGCGCTCCCTGCACTGACCCCCACCCTCGCGAAGTGCCGGCGGGTCCGTCGCTACCTCCGGCGACACCCGCGACCACTCGGCACTCGCGGAGGGGGGTCAGCAAGTGAAAAATAAACCCGGGGCTACATTCTCCCCCTTGTAGAATCCCAACAACCTCGCTTGGGTAGCAACCATACAGAGAGTTATATAATGAAAAATGCATGGCATAAATCATATCACACATAACTTGCATTTTCCCATTGGGTGAAGGGGGAGGGAAATGGAAGGGAGAGGGGGGGAATTGATCACACAGAAAAAGGTAAGGTAGTGCAAAACACAGACATGAGAAAAAATGCAGGGGGCAACGTTAAATCTTCGGGGTCCACAACCCCTTCTAATGGCCCGTTCCTATAGTACCCCTACTGAGGGACTATGGTACTTCCCAGCACTCTCACTTCCAAAACTTCCCTCTAGGTAAAAACAGTAAGACACACAGCAGAGCTGCTGACAATTTCTAATATACTATGTAATTGAATCCTTCTGTAATGGAATAAGCCATATAGAATAATGTGCTATAATCTTAGCAGTACATTATAAACAAGGCACAATATACAGTAACACCGTGCTAAGGCAGAAGAAATCACAATCACAAGCAATAATGTAACTAACACAAGCTAACAAGCACAGGTAAAATGCACAAAAATCGCATAGGTTCAACATTTCCATTGTCCATATCAGCACAGGTGATCGTTGCTATCAAGTTAGTGTATAACTAGAAACAAAGAGGAACTAGTCACTGTATAAGTCCCCAGAAGAGACCTGGCTTTCTCTAAACATGATTCCTGTGACCCAGGTCACAGGGGGAACCATGCGGATCTGCAATCACCCTGACTGAAATCAGGAGAGAAAACTAGTATAGAACCCTGTGTTCTGCAGGCAGGCTCTGGAGTGGCGTCATATTGTACCTTGTCAATAATGTACTGCTAAGATTATAGCACATTATTCTATATGGCTTATTCCATTACAGGGGGATTCTATTACTTAGTATATTATAAAATGTCAGCTCTGCTGTGTCTCTTACTGTTTTTACCTAGAGGGAAGTTTTGGAAGTGAGAGTGCTGGGAAGTACCATAGTCCCTCAGTAGGGGTACTATGGGAACGGGTCATTAGAAGGGGTTGTGGGCCCCGAGGCGTTAACGTTGCCCCCCGCATTTTTTCTCATATCTTATATTTCTATTTTTGAACTCCCTTACCTTGCCTGTGTGATCACTTCCCCCCTTTCCCTTCCATTCCCCTCCCCCTTCACCTCAGATTATACTTGTATATTGATTTATCCTGTATCGCCTTTTGCACCTCATTGTGTTCTTGCTGCCACAATTTTGTCAAAACCCACTGATTTTTCTTTTATTGACATATGTGTCATATTTCTTTATGGGAGCGCTGGGAACACTCACTGCACTTTACATTGATTTGGGGGGAGATTGGGGGTCTCCGCACTGTTCCATTTGCACCCACCACACGCATCATAACTTTAGATTCTAGAAAGGCTGTGCTGCCTATACTCCACTCTTTTTGAAGTGAAACTTCTTTAGTGGCACCTCATTCGTGATGGGGCAAAAATGGATTGTGGAGACAGAAATGAAATGGATGTGACGTCAGTGCTGGCAGTTGAGGCCGGGCTGTGTTCTGGCTCAGCCCGACCCCAACACTGACATCACACCCGCTCCACAAATCAGATGCGGCGGCGATAGCCGGCGGCGCCGCTCCTAATGGCCACTGCACCCCCCACACAGCCGCTGACATGCGGCGGCGGCGATAGCCGCCGGCGCCTCTCATAACGGCCGCCGTTCCCCGCCCGCTGCCTACTGCCGTGCCGCGCATGCGCGATGGCACCAGTGACTCCTGGCTCCTGCTCGGGTAAAGTGGGAAGCGGGGGGGTTTGAGCGCGCCGCTTCCCACGCATACGGCGGCCGCGTCTCAACCTTCCCCCACCCCTCTCCCCCCAATTACCCCCTCTATTCCTCCCCCCACACCCCCCCACCGGCATCATGGTGTTCTTCCCCGGGGGGGGGGCCGTCACACTCACATGGGCCTCCTCGCCGTATGTGCCGTCCTCCCTGCCCTGATCCCCGGCACTGCGGGGCAACACAACCTGTGCCCATCCCTCCTCCTACCACACTGCTCTGCCGCCGTGCTCGCAGGTGCAGGGGGTGATCGGAGGTGCAGGGGGTGAGGGGAGGTGCAGGTGAGGAGGTGAAGGGGGGTGATGTGAGGAGGTGAAGGGGGGTGATGTGAGGAGGTGAAGGGGGGGTGATGTGAGGAGGTGAAAAGTGAGAGTGCTGGGAAGTACCATAGTCCCTCAGTAGGGGTACTATGGGAACGGGTCATTAGAAGGGGTTGTGGGCCCCGAGGCGTTAACGTTGCCCCCCGGTCATTAGAAGGGGTTGTGGGCCCCGAGGCGTTAACGTTGCCCCCCCGCATTTTTTCTCATATCTTATATTTCTGTTTTTGAACTCCCTTACCTTGCCTGTGTGATCACTTCCCCCCCTTCCCTTCCATTCCCCTCCCCCTTCACCTCAGATTATACTTGTATATTGATTTATCCTGTATCGCCTTTTGCACCTTATTGTGTTATTGCTGCCACAATTTTGTCAAAACACACTGATTTTTCTTTTATTGACATACGTGTCATATTTCTTTATGGGAGCGCTGGGAACACTCGCTGCACTTTACATTGATTTGGTGGGAGATTGGGGGTCTCCCCACTGTTCCATTTGCATAAGCATTTTTGTCCCCTAAATGGAATTCCCTGCAGAACATTTCGCTAAGCCTCAAAGGGCTAATAACGTCACCAAATTAGTAATCTATCAGCGAAATAACTCCAGACAATGAGCGAAACATGGTGCATGTGCCCTATTTATAGACTCAGGATTAAGCGAATCGAGCGATTTTAGAGCATTTTCCAAATCAGCATATTAAACCTAAATTAAATTCGCTTGGTGAATCACTTGCAATGTTTAACTTAGCCGTGACTTTTATTGCAACTTACAGAGGGCACACTTTGCATGGTTAGATGTGCAAGAAGACATCTTGCTCATTATCATTCATATGTTTATTTAATGTAAAACCCCAGAATAAAAATCTAAGCACAAGATCCAACTAATGAAATTCAATCAATCCATTCCAAAACATATAAATGTATCTGATGACTGCAGCGTAACATAGATCTACATTTAATGATAAGGATATAAGGTTAATTTGGGGGGAAAGGAATTCCAACCTCAAAAGAGCTTACAATCTAAGTGATAGAGGAAAAACATGTCTTTGTGAGCTCAGAACAATGACACCTCCCTCTGTACTTGAGGGGTGTTGCAGCCCCACTGGCATGAAGGGGTGAAACCTGGTCCAGATGGGATGGAAGGGCAATGCTGACTTTTCCATAGGTTATAGCACATAACCGTACACATAGCAAAGAAGGTATCTCACTCCCACCAATCTAAATAATTAAAAAAGAGTTTATGAAAGAAAATCAACCTTTCAGTAGTATCCCACCACCTGTAGAATTCAATCTATCTCACGAGGAGAAGAAAATCACTAACATATTGATTAGCTTTCAATAACTTGGATGTTAATTATTTACACAGGCAGAGCCATGAATTAGACGTGCATTGCTTGTTAAGAAGAAAATGTAACTTCTGAAAATGCAGATACTCCGGTACATAATTAATCTGTTTACGCGATCTATTGGGGTTATTCACCCCCTTCTATAACCCACAGAATCCCCCTCTCATATAACAGACACAGACCACACCCTCTCGTATAACCCACAACCCCCTCATATAACCCACACAACCTGCTCAATATAATCCCCTTCGTATAAACTATAGAACACCCCCTCATACAACACACACAGATCCCCCCTGTTGTGTAACCCAAACAGACCCCTCTCTCTTATAACCCACACAGACCCCTCTCTGTTATAACCCACACAGACCCCTCTCTCTTATAACCCACACAGACCCCTCTCTCTTATAACCCACACTGGTCCCCCTCTCATATAACCTACACAACCCCCCTCATATAAATCACACAGCCCCCCCATATAAATCACACAGCCCCCTCATAAATCACACAGCCCCCCTTCATATAAACCACACAACCCCCTCATATTACCCACACAGCACTCCCTCATATAACCCCCAAAGCCCCCCTCATTTAACCCACATAGCAACCCAATATAACACCCCAATATAACCCACACAACACCCCAAATATAACCCACACAGAACCCCCCATATATAACCCACACAGCCCCCAAATATAAACCACTTTGCCCCCCATATAACCCACACAGTCCCCCCTCATATAACCACACAGTCCCCCCTCATATAACCACATAGCCCCCCTCATATAACCCACATAGCCCCCCCCTCATTTAATCCACACAGTCCCCCTCCCTCATAACCCACACAACCCCACAATATACCACCCAATATAACCCACACAGCCCCCTCATATAACCCACACAGCCCCTCCCCCCACATATAACCCACACAGCCCCTCATCATATATCCCTCACAGCCCCCCCACTCATATTACCCAGACATCATACCACCCCTCATATAACCCACTCAGACCCCTCTCAAAAAATTTCCTCAGCTGCCCCCTCATATAACTCACACATAACCCTCCACCTCATATAATTCACACAGGCAGCCCCCCTGGTTTTGGTATAAAATAAGCTTTTTCTTTTGATTTTATGAATGGAAGATGTTGTGGTGCGTTAACGATGGACGTAGAAATTTGAAAAACATAATACTGTAGCTATTTTAGTTCATTCATCTATATGGGCACGAATGTACTAATTCAATAGATTTGTTGTCTGTGATACTGTACCTTTAAAGGACGAGCCAAATTGTACATCCACAAGCTGTCCAAATGTTAGAGGTAGTGAGTATGTATTGAATGTTCGGCGCCCAATCCATTGCACGCACTTGTGGTATGGAAGAGGTTACCACTTTGTTGCAAATATACACAGAAGCAAGAAAGAAGAAATGAATGATTTAGATCATTTAGTTGATTTAGAATGATTTTAGATTGTAAGCTCTTCGGGGCAGGGGTTTCCTTTCCTATTGTTTGATTTTGCTGTGCTTAATGTATTATTATAATTCCCTGTACTGTATTCTTTGTGAAGCGCTAAGTACACTTTTGGCGCTATATAAATAAAGACATACAATACAATTTAAGGGTTTAAAGTTGAGGAAGGGGGGGAGAAATGAGCAGTCCTGTAAAAAGCTTGTGCAACTGCATATTTACATTTATCAATTTGAATTAAAACTCACATCTCTGGTCAACAGAATGAAAATATTTGATCACTTTTAATTCAAATCCAGATTAACGAAGCTGTTGAGCGACTCTCTCCAACCATTTTTGCAAAGGGGATAGATTGAAAAAAAGGACAAGTAGAAAGCCAAAAAATAATTTCCCTGTAATTTTACATGAAAAAATGATTATGCTTCCACATTTTATATAATCTTCACAAAGCATATTTACATTCCTGTAGCTTGAAAGGGGAGTTTTAGTGTGAAAAATTGCACTTTGCTGCCTGAGTAATTGCAATGAAATATTGAAATTAGCAGGGCCAGATGGTGGAAATGCAGAATTATGAAAATACCATATTTTGTTGCATTAATAATAATAGTAATAATGTTTTCTTTACACTAAACGGCATTACAATTCTCTGTAACCATAGAGCGTACAATATATTTTTTGTTACATAGGGAGATAGAGGCCCACATTTAATAAGTGGTGTTATGCCATAAGACACCTTCTGGAGCCGGAAGAGACTTTACAGCCAATTGGGTGTCTTATGGCATACAGTAGCAAAACGTAGTCAATATGGGTCAGAAGTGACTTGCCCACGTTCACAATGAGCTGCCACTGGATTTTAACTGGTTTATCCCACTTCAAAAGCAGTGACAGTACAAAGGACACCGGAATTCCACCCAATCGTTGTTTTAGACCAGGCCTGCACTTCTGGATATCCTACTTCAGCAACAGCTGGCTCAATTAGTGTCTCAGCTGAGCCACTAATTGAGCCAGCTGTGCTGAAGTAGGGATATCCAGAAACCCTGCCTGTTTTTGCGGCCCTCGAGGACTGGAGTTGTGCAGGCCTGCTTTAGACTGTTAGAAAAAGACATTTATAGTTTATATTCCATTACATCGCAGCACTGTAATTTTCAGGAGATTCTCACCCAAATAAAACTACCTTATCATTCCTTACTCAAGGCTTTTTACTTTTTGGATACATAATAGTATATACGATTTGCATACTGAGGCTTGTTTTCTTGTAAACTACCAATTAAGCTCTCATACAGACACTGTGCAGCTTTTTTAGTAAATAACTACTCTATCTAGGGACTATCATTTCTCCAGTAATGTACTGCATCTGTGTCGGATCTCTGTTCCCCAGTGGGCATCAGCTCTATTCTCTTCTCGCTCTTTGTCTTACATGAACCCATTTGTCCCTTTGAATTATCCCTTCGAGAGGTATTTCCTTGGAATTCTTATAGAATGTACTATGGGTGACATCTAGCTAGGTTGCTGCTGTCGGAAAAAGCTTTTAATGGCTGGTTCATAGACATCCAGACAGACACTTGTTCGCTTTCACTCAGCCCTCTTTAAAGCAGAACAGAATGTCAATTAAGTGCAGGCTAGGAGGACTCTCCTGTTCTATACAGGTGTGCAGTCACACTACAGAATTTGCAGGTGAACCAACTACTGTACTTCTAGCATCAGGACAGAAATATGAGCTACACGTACAGAAAACCCGCACTGCTATTGTTAACCTGTGAGGTGCTGACTGGATGGAGACGTGATAGTATCGATTAGAGAAAAAGAACCCAGTCTTATAGCACTCGTACACAACAATTGTATAGTGATAAATTTAAAATACTTTATTGATAACTATGAATAAAAAATAGGGTGTTAAAACGTAATTAAATACTGTGTAGAACAGCACGTGACTGTATCCTTTGGTAACCCACCCTGGTATAGGTGGGTAGATATAGTGTGATCCCTGATTGGTACTAGAGATCAGATGCTATAAATTATAGCGACCTAAAATATAGGACAGGAGCCAAAGAAAACCCACCGAAAGGACTGTCTCTATTGGAGTGCATCTAGGCGTAGAATGCGCTCTAGAGGGATACACTCATGATAATGTGGCATAAACTTCGCTAGGTTAGACCTATAAATATCTCCCCCCCAGATAGAGATTGCTCTGGTTTCTGTGTAAATTCACCATCATAGTATGAGCTACATCTCTATAAGGGTTCTGTGTAAATTCACCATCATAGTATGAGCTACATCTCTATAAGGGATATGGATTGCCTATTCTCTGAGGTGCAGGCTATTAGGCAAGCAGTGATTACTATTGTAAAGTATAGATAATTTAGAGCAGCTATAGGAGATCACCAAAACACCTTGGAGGTGATTTGAGCCCAGATAGGTACTCCTACAGTATTATGGGTAGGTTGCAGGTGATGTCTGCTGTTCTGCTGCCCTTATAGAGATGTAGCTCATACTATGATGGTGAATTTACACAGAATGAAACCCAGTGACTTGGAACGGCGCTATAACAACAATTATGTGAAAAAATGAATGAGGATAAATTATAAGGTGTTGCTGAAATATTCTCAACCTTCCAGGGAATATGCACTGATTCCCTTACAAGTAGTTAGGATCCAGGGCAGGAAGGGAGCGATGTCATCAGGAACACCCAGAAAAGGATCCAGGGCAGGAAGGGAGCGATGTCATCAGGAACACCCAGAAAAAAGAACATAGAATATCATAGTGCAGTGGGTTAACTAAAACGTGATTTACAATAAGATATCTTGGCTCTTATAGATGACCTACTTACAACAAGTAAGATAAAAAACAGCAAGTGGTTTAAAGGTGGTTCTTGGAGACTTCAACTTGCAGTGGCATGTGGGTATGGCCGCAGCATACAACAGTAAACACTGATATCAGGCTGGATGGTATATTCACGAAGACCTCAACACCGCAATGTTAATGGGCTAGCTACCTTTCCCCCCAATCCCACTCCCCCACTGACCAGTAAAAGCATAGACTCTTGCTGAAAGAAAGCTGGCCCCAATCCCGCAAGGTGGGACCGTTGGAAAGGTCTTGGCACTCCTGGCCGGCTGTTTCCAGGCGTGGATGTCACCGAGTAACAGAACCCAGGGTTAAAGCCACTGTGCTATTCCTTCTCCCACCAGGGGAGGAAGTATTACTCTAGAACCAGATGTCCTCACCACCGAGTGTGCTCTTCACAGTCAGAAGTTTTCCTGGGAGAGGCACCTCACGGGAACGCAAAAGTGAGTCTCCCCCACTTGATCCTTCTTCGGCACCCACAATATTCTCCAGGCAGCCTCGCGAACTACGGGGTGTGATGGTGACATGTGTTCTGGGTGATGTTAAAGAGCCGAGCTGTTACGAGTGTACTTGGTATGTCCTGCCAGTTTGTCAGTCTCGGGAAAGTCTTGCTGTTTAGTCGTCCCCAAAGCGTGAGGTTTGCGTTGGGTGTCTTCACCAGGGAGATGTACAGTTCAACCCTTTGCCCCCTGCGACCCCCTCGGGACCTCCGCTGGTCACAGAGCTATCCCGGGTACTGCCGGAGGCCACATCGGCCGACCCGACTGCCCTCCCAATGGTGGGGGCCGTTGCAGGGAGCGGTCTGCGCTGGCTCTCCGCGTCAGCAGGTCCGGCCTGTTTGCCGGGGACGCTATCGGTGCGTCTTTGGCTAAGCAACGTCGCCTCGAAACGACGGTCCGCGTCTTGCTAAGCGTCCCGTCTATCCCTGCTCGGCGAGCCTCCGCCATTCAGCCAAAACCACCTTCGCCGCATCGCGCAGTTGATTCGCGCGATCGTGAGGCTAAGCCTGAATAGTCGTCGCATGCTTCATAAGATCGCGCGAGGGCAGTGACAGTTTCGTGATGGGTAGGGAACGGTCCGCAGGAGAGTCGCGCGGCGAGTTCAGTACATAGTGAGATTGTGGCGGCCATTAGGGGTAGTTTAGGTGCAGTGAAAGTCCTGCACGTCCCTCGCGCGCCAATGTAGTACACCCCACGGGATAACAATCTCCCATGAGCTTAGTGCCAAGCACTCAGGTGCTCTCATAGGAGCCAATATGGCTGCAGGACCTCGCCCTGGGAAAGGATACATTGTTCGGGGGCCCTTGCACTCAACGGGCACGCTAGGTCATTCGAGCGGAAGGGACCCGTTTGAAGGAAGGATAGGGTACAGGATAGAGGACTCCCGGTCTTAGGCCACACCCCTTTTGTGTCACGATAGCTCAGCTCCCCATAAGGTGGAGTGTTCATGGCAGCCCCAGATATGGACCCTCCTGCCCACTCATACATAGTGGGAGTCGGGAGAAGGAGTCTGCACTTTATACGATCTTGGAGTCGGTGCGACTGTGGGGGAAAGTGAGGGGTCTTGAGGGAGCGAGTGCCATCTTCTGCCCTATAGGTACCTACACTCCGGTACACCCCAACCCCCACTAGTTGGGTGGGTAACTTTTCATAGGTGATAGAGAGTTGGAGCCTCATCGGTGGCTGCGTAGGGAAGAAGTGCGTGCGGGGAGTGGAGTAGCTCCTGCACCCCATAGCGTACCTCACACTCCCTTCACGTAGGGCCCCACCCCCCCCCCGCTAGCATAGTGGGTTAAGTACTGAGGAGGCCCACATTAGGGACGCTGCCTTAGGGTTTTTAGAGTGCTGCATTTGTCAGCGTCCACACGAGCAGTGCTGTGATGGCCTGATCTGGCAGGCAACCTTGTTGCGCAGCACGTCTGGCGGCAGCCTTCCATGCAGTTACAGCTTGCTGCGTAGGCGCTGGGACTAGTCAGAGAGTAGTGGGGCTCTTGATAGGGCTATAGCTGTTCTAGTCACCTTTGAGGTAGCGCTAGGGGTAAGGATGCCTGAAGGGATAGGCCCTAGTTCAACGAGGTCAGGTCAATTCTGGAGAGGATTCTGCACTATTGCTTAGCCAACCTTAGTTAGAACTCCCAAGTACGTTGAGGCGACGAGTACTCAGTCCTTCCAATCAACTTACCCCGAAGTGATTGGGTAGTCTAGTGAGTGGGGACACGGTCATTCCCCTGTCAGGCCCTAGGGAGTTCCCCAGCAGCCACTACAGGTTGCTGGTCCTCCAGGGAAAAGGCCCTAGTTAGGGCTTCCTGTTCACTGTTATAACCATTTATTATGATACGGGACACAGCGGCTGCTGCCTGTTCCTGTGGAAAAGCGGTTTGGACCCACGTTGGGTCCACATAGCAGTCGAGCGTGTAACTCGCCGCCCTATCGTCCGCACTTTCAGGATTTTTCGGTTGGAGGATCACTCAGGACCTCACAACGTCTGACCTTCTGACGAAGTTTGTTGCTGCACATCCCGAGCACCGCTGAGTGCTCGCTCACTGTATCTCCATCACATGTCACCAACAGCCTAGAGGTTCCTAGTGACTGCGCAGTCACCCATGTACCTATCCTCTGTAGGAGTACGGACATTGGGTGGGGTCTTGGGACATCTGGGCTGGGAATCACCTAGTGTTTTGGGAATCCGTCCTGCGAGACGTCACTGTTAGTGTTCTCACCGTGATAGATACACAAGGTTATCATTATTATTCGTTAGTAAGTAGTCCTCTAGTTATTACAAATCACTGTGTGTGTGTTTCTGCGATTGGGTTCCTATGTAGGGGTCAAGTCTACACGCTCCATAGAATCCTACCACAGGTGGAGGCTCTGAAAGAAGATTTCGTTTTTCCAGCAGGATTTCCCCCGCTCTCACTAGCGTGAGGCTCAGACCATCCTGTTTGAGCCATTCAGGTACGCACCACACCGGTAACACCAGCATGTTCTACCACCTTCCCCCACTACCTATTATGAGATTGTGGCTGTCGTGGATACCTCCTTCCCACAACATAACTTCGCAAATGGTGTGCCGGCTTGTGCATGGATTATATATTTGATAAAGACACAAAAAACGACGTTTATTTTGGCACCAAGACCTTGATTAGGTTCCCCCACTGGGGGACCAGTACAACGTCGGTCTTTTTTGTCGTCTTCTGATCAAAATATTCAAAAAAATTCATGATTTACTTAGCCTGCGTGCTGTCCTTGAGGTCTTCTTGTTTTGCAACCGGTCTCGTTTTGGTCTATATATATATTATATTTATAATTAATAACTATATATATAACATATAACAGCTAAACCCCGTTTATAACGCCCTCTTTATAACCGCGATGTCGGTTATAACGCGGTTTCCCCGTGCTCCCGTTTTAAAAAAAAAAAAAACTGGCCACACCACTCTCTAGCACTACACTCCACGTCACACACACGGCCTTCCATTGCTTCCACATCCCTGCCTCAGCAGCCGCAAACTGCATACACACACGCTCTTGCCTCACCGGCACACAACCACCTGTCACACTGCCCCCACACTGCTCTTGGAACAACCTGCACACACACTGCACACTTGCACACACACTGCTCATTGCCTCAACTGGCATCACACTGACACCTGCAACCTCTACTGCCACCTCTGCACACACATCTGCTCATTGCGACCCACTGCACCACACTGCACAGCTGCACCACAACTTACCTGCTTCATTGGAAACACTGCACACACAGTTTTGCCACTGCACACACACTGCTCATGCTCACACTGCACACACTGACAACTCTGCACACACACTTCGTCATCTTGGACCCACTGCACACACCTGCCACACGGCACACACACTGCTCATTGGGACACACCGCAACACCCACTGCACAACCTTCCCACACGGTCATGGCTCACCACTGCACACCGGACACACTGCACACACACGCCTCATCTGGGACACACTGCAACCTGCACACACACTGCTTCATTGCTCACACACTGCACACACTGACACCACTGCACCACACCTGCGCATGCTCAACTACTGCACACCTGACACACTGCCACACACGTACACTGTCACACACACTCCCTCATTGCTCACACGACACTCTTGCAACACACCCTGGGGCACTATCACTGCAACAACAACACATGCTCATTGCTTCACGACTGCATACCCTGACACACTGCACAACCTGTACAACTGCACACATCACACAACTCCTCATTGCTCATCACTTCAACACACACTGTCCACCACACTTACAGACACTCACAGACACTCACTACCCACACTTACGCACCACGCACACACACTCATCACACACTCCCCGCACACTTACGCACCTACAGCACCTCCACGCCACTCACCACACTTACACACACTTACCCCCATTACACACACACTTAGATCACTCACAGTACACTCCCCGCCACTCACACATTACATCCCACACTTACACACACTTTGACCTCACAGACCTCACACCACACCTCACAGCACACTCACACACACTACACACCCTACACACACTTCCACCACTTACACACACTTACACACCTTAGACAGACACCACAGAACACTCACATGCCACCACTCCACACACTTCCTTACACCACACTCAGACAACTTACACCCACACTCACACCCACATACACCCATTACAACCACACACCACTTTCTCTCCTCCGTCCCATATATACATACACCCCCACCTCTCCACTCTACACAGACGGGGGGTGTGGTCGGAGCTAGGAAAAAGGCCTGCGACACAAAGGCACACCAGCCCGCTCCCCCCCCTCACTCTCTCCGCGCATGGCACGGGATCGCCAGGGACAGCGGTGGGAGAAGACAAACCCCCCTCTACCACCCTCTTCCGTGCAGGCGCGGGATCTGATGTAACCGCGACCTTAGGGACATCCCCCCACCCACCTCCTTCCCATCTCCTGCCTCGCGTGCCTGTCCCGCGGTGACAGGGGAAGCGGTTGACAAGGGAATCCCCCCTCACCATCTCCTGGGCCACCGCGGCCTCTCAGCATCACACGGTGACAGTGGAACGGGGTCCAGGAGGTACAGTCCCCGCTCCCTCTCCTGCTCCCTCGGCCCTGTCTCACACGGTGACAGGCTTTCTAACGTGGGACATGATCCGGACTCATCCCCGCTCCCATCTTCCATGCCCCCGCGGCCTGTCCCCCCCGGTGACAGGGGGAAGCGTGACAGAGGGACTCCCCGCTCCCATCTCCTGCCCCGCGTCTCTGTCCCGCCCGCGCGTAACAGTCTGGCCAAGTGGGTAGCGGAGGGACAATGCCCAGCTTCCCATCTCCGTGGTCCCGCGTGGAATGAATAGTGCGCTATCATGTCTGTGAGCGCGGCGGCCATTTTTTTTTCTTGTCTCGAGCAGACCGTCCCGTTAGTAACGCGGTGGTCTCGGGGTGGACCCCGAGACCCGCGTTATAACGGGGTTTAATGCTGTTATATAATTTTTTTTTGCTTGGGTATACAGACTCTTCCCAAGCGTATCAATTTTAATATTTCCAACACATAGTGTGCGTATGATAGTATTCTTCATGTTCAGTTAAACCAGCAATACTACATTCCACTTTTTCTTTTTTCTTTTATATGTAAAGCATGTGACAATGTATAATTCTAGTTTTACCTAAACTGGCAATCGTTTGGTGCTCCTATTATAAATCTCTCACAGACACTCTCTCTCTCTCACAGACACTCTCTCTCTCTCACATACAGGATAAATGAATATACAAGTATAATCTGAGGTGAAGGGGGGAGGGAAAGGGAAGGGAGAGGAGGGAATTGATCACACAGACAAGGTAAGGTAGTGCAAAACACAGACATGAGAAAAAATGCAAGGGGCAACGTTAACTCTTCGGGGTCCACAACCCCTTCTAAGGCCCTTTCCTATAAGTACCCCTACTGAGGGGACTATGGTACTTCCCCACACTCTCACTTCCAAAACTTTCCCTCTAGGTAAAACAGTAAGACCAACACAGCAGAGCTGCTGACCATTTCAATTACTATGTCAATTGAATTCCTTCTGTATGGAATAGCCATATAGAATATGGTTACTATAAGCTTAGCGAGTACATTATAAACAATGCCCATTTTATAAATTAACACGTGCTACGGCAAAGAAATCACATTCACAGCAATTAATTTGATCTAACACAGCTACAGAGTAAATGCACAAAAATCGCATGGTCAACATTTCCATTTCCATAGTCAGCACAGGTGATCGTTTGCTAATCAAGTTAGTGTATACCTTAGAAACAAAGAAACTAGTCACTGTAAATAGTCCCCGAAGAGACCTGGCTTTCTCTAAACCTGATCCTGTTACCCAGGTCACAGAGGGACCATGGCGGATCTCAATCACACGCCTGACTGAATCAGGAGAGACAAACTATAATAGAACCCTGTTTCTGCATGCAGGCTCTGGAGTGCGTCATAATTGGACCTTTTCCATAATGTACTGCTATGCTAAGATTATCGCACATTAGTCTATCTTTCTTTCCTTACAGGGGGCATTCTATTACTTAGTATAATTATAAATTGTCAGCTCTGCTTTGTCTCTTACTGTTTTTTACCAGATGGAATTTTGGAAGGTTAGAGTGCTGTGGAAAGTACCAACAGTCCCCTCAGTATTTACTATGGGAACGGTCATTAGAAGGGCTGGTGGCCCCTAGGCTTTAACTTTGCCCCCCCGCATTTTTTTCTCATATCTTATATTTCTGTTTTTGAACGCCTACCTTGCCTGGGTGATCACTCCTTCCCCCCTCCCTTCCCGCCCCTCCCCCTTCACCTCAGATTATAGCTTGAATATTGATTTATCCTGTAATCGCCTTTTGCACCTTAATTGTGTTATTGCTATTGCTTGCCACGATTTTGTCAAAACACAACTGATTTTTTCTTATTATGGACATACGTGGAAATATTTCTTTAATTGGGAGCGCTGGGAAACACCTCGCTGCACGTTTACATTGATTTTGGTGGGTATTGGGGGTCCTCCCCACTGTTTTCCATTTGCTAAGCAATGTTTTTTTTGGCCCCTCACTGGAATTCCTGCATAAACATTTCTTCTAAAAGGGCCTCAAAGTAGGGCTAATAACTCACCAAATGAGTATCATATCAGCGAAATAACTCCAGACAGATGAGCGAAACATGGTGCCTGTGCCCTATTTATTAGACTCAGGATTAAGCGAATCGAGGCGATTATTTTAGAGCATTTTCCAAATCAGATATTAAACCTAAATTAAATCGCTTGGTGAATCACTTGCAATGTTTACCTTTAGCCGTGACTGTTTATTGCAAACTTACAGGAGGTCACACTTTGCATGGTTAGATGGTGGGCAAAAGACATCTTGCTTCCTTATCCTTCATATTTTTTATTTAAGTGAAACCAAACCCCGAAGAATAAAAATCTAGAGCACACAGATCCAACTAATGAAATTCATCAATCCATTCAACATATAAATGTTCTCTATGACTGCAAAAGAGAGGCTAACATAGATCTACATTTAATTATAAGGATATAGAAGGTTAATTGGGGGGGGGAATGAATTCCAACCTCAAAAGATCTTACATCTAATGATGAGGACAAACATGGCTTTGTGATCTCAGAACCTGACACCGTTCCCTCTGTACTTGGAGGGTTTTGCAGCGTCCCACTGGCATGAGGGTGAGCAACCGGTGTGGTCCAGATGGATGGAAGGCAATGCTGACTTTTCCATAGGTTATAGCAACATACCGGGACACCTAGCAAAGAAGGTAATCTCACTCCCACCAATCTAAATATTAAAAAAGAGTTTAATGGACAGAAAATCAACCTTTCATTCAGTAAGTATCCCACCACCTTTAGAATTCAATCTATCTCACGAGGAAGAGAAAATCACAACATATCTGATTAGCTTTCAATAACTTGGATGTTAATTATTTCACGGCAGAGCCATTAATTAGACGTGCATTGCTATTAAGAAGAAAATGTAACTTCTGAAAATCATATACTTCCGGTACAAATAATTAATCTGTTACGCGATTCTATGGGGGTTATTCACCGCCCTTCATAATAAATTAACCCACATAATCCCCCTCTCATATACAGACACAGACCACACCCCGTCGTATAACCCCCAACCCCTCATATAACCCACACAACAACCTGCCTCAATATACTCCCCCTTCGATAAACGATATAACCCGTGTAGCCCTCATACCGCCAGGCCAGCAAGCTTCTATCGCCCCCTGTTTGTTAACCCAAACATACCCCTCTCTCTTATAACCCACAACAGACACCCCTCTCTTTATAACCCACACAGACGCCCTCTCTCTTATACCCCACACAGACCCCTCTCTCTTATAACGCCACACCTGTCTCCCCCTCTCATATACCCTACACAACCCCCTCATATAAAGCACACAGGCCCCCCCATATCAATCACACAGCCCCTCATAAATCACAACAGCCCCCCTCATATAACCACACAACCCCGCATAGTACCCACACATCACTCGCCTCATATAACCCCCAAATCCCCCCCTCATTTACCCACATAGCAACCCAATATAGACCCCCAAATAACCCACACAACACCCCAAATATTAACCCACACAAACCCCCTTATAAACACACACAGCCCCAAATATAAAACCACTTTGCCCCCTATAACCCCACAGTCCCCCCTCAGATAACCACACAGTCCCGCCCCTCATATAACGTCACATAGCCCCCCTCATATAACCCACATAGCACCCCCCCTCATTTAATCCACCAGTCCCACCCTCCCTCATAACCCACACACCCCACCATATACCAATACCACCCAATCTAACCCACACAGGCCCCCTCAGATAACCCACCCGCCCCCCTCCCCCCACCGATAACCCACCAGCCCCTCTCTATACCGCTCACATCAGCCCCCCACTCCTATTACCCGACATCATACCACCCCTCATATAACCCACTCAGACCCCTCCAAAAATTTCCTCAGCTCCCCTCATATAACTCACACATACCCTCCACCCCACCTCATATAATTCACACAGGCAGCCCCCCTGGTTTTGGTATAAAATAAGCTTTTTATTTTGATTTTATGAATGGAAGATGTTGGTGTGCGTTAAACGATGACGTAGAATTGGAAAAACAATACTGTAATCTAGTTTAGTTCTCATCTCTATGTGCCGAATGGTACTATTCCAATAGATTTTGTGTCTGTGATACTGTACCTGTAAAGGACGAAGCCATAAATTGTAACACTCCCCAAGCTGTCCAAATGTTGAGGTAAGGATAATGATTTAATGTTCGCGCCAATCCATTGTCACGCCCGTGTGGTATGGAGGGTTACACTTTGTTGCAAATTATACCAGAAGCCGAAAAGAAGAAATGAATGATTTAAGATCATTTAGTTGATTTAGAATGATTTTAGATTTACGCCTCTTCGGGCAGGGGTTTTTTGGCCTTTCCTATTGTTTTATTTTGCGGTGGCTTAATGTATTATTATACTTCCCTGTACTGTATTCTTGTGAAGCTCTAAGTACACTTTTGGCGCTATATAAATAAATACTACAATACATTTACGGGTTTACAAGTTGATGAAGGGGGGAGAAATGAGCATCCTGTAAAAAAAAGCTTGTGAACTTACTGCATATTTACATTTATTCAATTTGAATTAAAACTCACATACTTGGTCAAACAGAATGCAAATATTTGATCACGTTTATTCAAATCCAGATCTAAACGAAGCTGTTATGAGCGACTCTACTCCAACCATTTTTGCAAGGGATAGATTGAAAAAAAGACCAGGTAGAAAGCCAAAAAATAATTTCCCTTAATTTTTACATGAAAAAAATGATTATGCTTCCACATTTTATATAATCTTCACAAAGCATATTTCAATTCCTGTAGCTTGAGGGAGTTTTAGTGTGAAAATTGCACTTTGCTGCCTGAGTAATTGCAATGAAATATTGAATTAGCAGGAGACCAGATTGGGGGGGTGGGTGGAAATGACAAGATTATGAATACCATATTTTGTTGGCATTAATCTAATATAAATATGTTTTCTTTAGACACTACCACGGCATTACAATTCTCTGCGACCATAGAGCGTACAATATATTTTTTTGTACATAGGGAATAGAGGCCCCCTTTAATAAGTGGTGTTATGCCCATAATACACCTTCTGGAGCCGGAAGATACTTTAAACAGCCAATTGGGTGGCTATGGCATACAGTAGTCAAACGTAGTCAATATGGGTCAGAAGTGTACTTGCCCACGTTCAAAAATGAGCTGCCACTGGAGTTTCACTGGTTTATAATTAAATCCCACTTCAAAAGCATGACATACAAATGACACCGAATTCACACCCAATCGTTGTTTTAGACGGCCTGCACCACTCCTTCCCTCGGGCCCTCAACGGCCTTGTTTTCTTCTGGATATCCCTACTTCAGCACAGCTGGCTCATTAGTGCTCAACTGAGCCCTAATTGAGCAGTCTGTGCTGAAGTAGGCGATCCAGAAAACCCTGCCTGTTTTTTGCGTCCCTCGGAGACTGGAGTTGTGGCAGGCCTGCTTTAGACTGTTAGAAAAAGACATTTATAGTTTTATATATTCAAAAATCCATTACATCGCAGCACTGGTAATTTTCAGAGATTTCTCCTCACCCAAATAAAACTACCCTATCTTCCCTTACTCCAGGCTTTTTACTTTTTTGGATACATAATAGTATATACGATTTGCATCTGAGCTTGTTTTCTTGTAAACTACCATTAAGCTCTCATAAGACCTGTGCGCTTTTTTAGTAAATACTATCGATCTAGGGACTATTCATTCTCCAGTAATGTACTGCCAATCTGTGTCGGATCTCTGTTCCCCAGTGGCATCAGCCTCTATTCTCGCTCGCTCTTTGTCTTAAACTGAACCCATTTGTCCCTTTGAATTATCCCTTCGAGAGGTATTTCCTTGGAATTCTTATAGAATGGACTATGGTTGACATCTAGCTGGTTGCCTGGCTGTCGGAAAAGCTTTTAATGGCTGGTTTCATAGACATCCAGACATACACTTGTTTCGCTTGCACTCACCCTCTTTAAAGCAGAACAGAATGTTCAAATTAAGTGCAGGCCTAGGAGGACTCTCCTGTTTTCTATACAGGTTGCAGGTCACACTACAGAATTTGCAGGTGAACCAACTACTGTACTTCTAGCCTCAGGAACAAGAAATATAGCTACACGTCAGAAAACCCGCACTGCTATTTAAACCTGTGAGTTGCTGACTGGATGGAAACGTGATAGTATCGATTAGAGAAAGAAGAACCCAGTCTTATAGCAACCGTCACAACAATTGTATAGTGATAAATTTAAAATACACTTTATTGATAATATGAATAAAAAAGAGGTGTTTTAAAAAAAACGTAATTAAATAAAACTGTGTAGAACACACGTGACTGTATCCCTTTCAGGTAACCCACCCTGTTATAGGTTGGTAATATAGTGTGATCGCCGATTGGTAACTAGAGATCAGATGCTATAAATTAATAGCGACCTAAAATATAGGAGAGCCAAGAAAACCCCCGAAGGACTGTCTCTATGGAGTGCATCTAGGCGTAGACTGCGCTCTAGAGGGATACACTCATGATAATGTGGCATAACTTCGCTAGTCGACATAGAATATCCCCCCCCCCAAATAGAGATTGCTCTGGTTTCTGTGTAATTACACCATCCCATCATAGTATGAGCTACATCTCTATAGGGAATGGATTGCCTATTCTCTGAGGTGCAGGCTATTAGGGCAAGCAGTGATTACTATTGTCAAAGTATAGATAATTCAGAGTCAGCTATAGAGATCACCCAAAACACCTTGGAAGGTGATTTGAGGCCCAGCTAGGTACTCCACAGTATTATGGGTAGTTGCAGGGGTGATGTCTCTGTTCTGCTGTTGTTAATGCATGGTGCCCCTTACTGTTGTAGCACAGTGTAAGCTTAAGCTGCCACCACTGCACATCGCTCATGGGTAATTCCCCTAGCACACCGGGGTCTTGTCATGCTCAGGAGGGTGGAAGCTGAGGTAGGAGTCAACCTCCACAGTGATGCGTGGGTAGTGGAGGCTTTGCGCAACTGTACGGGTTAATGATTGACAAGACACTTGAGAGCTACTCAGCAGTTTTAGATCTCTGACACTTGCCAACAAACAATTAGTATAACTGGAGTGGGGTACACAAGAGGTTAATATTCAAGTGGGGTCAAAGCCCCAACACACCCCGTCCCCCCTTCTAGAGGTTGTAGGTCAATAGCGTGCACAGTATTAATGGCGTGGGAGCCGTTCCTAGCTGATCATCGCAGTGTCCCCCTACATCCGCACTGATCCTGGTTATAATCACATGCCGAGTGGCTCGAGGACATGCCTGTCCTGTCAGGTGGGTAATTCAGAGACTCCTGGGAACATGGAGGGTCCCCGCAGTAATGATATAAAGAGGGGAGAGGACGGGAAATATGAAAGCAGAGAATTGTTTGTGTTGAGAAGGATGGGTAAGAAAGAACTAAGACTAAGGGTTGGGAGATGATAGGGAGGAGTGGAAAGGGGCCAGAGGGAGTAAGTGGGAGGGGGAGGTGGCACGCGATCCCTAATGAAACATGCACCTCAGGGGAAAGTTTTTAAATGGCCCAAACGCAGATCATATCCTTAAGGCTGAACTTTAATAAACAAACTTCCTCGCGTGTGCAGGGGGAGAATGCCCGACGCGCGCGTTTCTCAACGTGTTAAAGCTTCTTCATTTTCGAGGGCACGTAGGGGCGCATAACAGCAATACATCAATCACACCGCTGCAAACCTCCCATATATGTAGGAGTAACCTATCTGGGCTCAAATCACCTCCAAGGTGTTTTGGTGATCTCCTATAGCGCTCTAAAAATTACCAAATCCTATCCTTTACAATAGTAATCAACTGCTTGCCTAATACCTGCCCCTCAGAGAATGGCAAATCCATATCCCTTCTAGAGATGTAGCTCAATACATGATGTTGAATTTACACAGATGAAACCCCAGTGACTTGGAAACGTGCGCTAGAACACAATTATGTGAAAAAATGAATGAGGATAAATATAAGGTAGTTGCTGAAATATTCTCCACCTTCCGAGGGAATATTCACTGATCCCTTACAAGTGTTTAGGATCCCAGGGGCCATGACGGGAGCGATGCATCAGAACACCAGAAAAAAGAAATTAATTATCAATAGTGCAGTGGGTGTAACTAAAACGTGATTTACAAAGTATCTTGGCTCTTATAGATGACCTACTTAACAACATAAGTATAAAAACAGCAATGGTTTAAAGGTGGTGTTGGATACTTCAACTTTGCATTGGCATGTGGGTATGGCCCCATCATACACACA
>WSYH01005638.1:0-42982 GCA_036426205.1 Ascaphus truei
ACAGTGCTCCTGGAAAGAGGTATACAAATTTAGGTCCCAGGAGGATGATGGGATTCACCAGGGGGAGAATGTAGCGGTCATGTAAAATGCCTACAGTCATCTCTCCGCTGGCAGTAAGGCCTGGTAAGTGTGGGACATGCCAGCAGTAATCATGGAGGTTTTCCTCACACCCTGGTGGGGTGCTGTGTATGGCGGGACTGGTCACATGCTCTGACTCCATGGTTAGTGATGTCAGAGATGTGTCAGCTCAGAACTACATAAGGCACACGCACTGTGTTCTAAGTAGTTGCAAAGTAGTTGGGTTGCAAAGTAGTTGGTTGCTGAGTGTTGCTGGAAAGCTCTTGTCAGAGCTGCGGAAGGAGTTAAAGTTCTATCAGAGTGTCAGTTATGTGTAGTAACTCCATGGGAGGCTGTGTCCAGGGACCGGACACGGACAGTGATTCTGCGGGAATAGTGAATCCCTAATCGGGTGACATACCTAACTAAAGGGGCACTGGCGAGATGGCGGCTTGAGATATCTTGTGGAGGGCAGTTGCCCTGCTGTGTCAATAAAGATGAGTTCGCCAGAAACCCCTCGTGTATCTATCTGGAATGAGTGTACAGAGAGGAGCACCACGGAGGAGTTCCTCGCCAGGATCATCCCCATGCGGACGCAGGGAACTGGTGAGGTGGAGGCGCTGCACTGTAACTAGGTGAGACTCAGCACACTACCTCAGCTGCCTGTCTGACGGGTTCTCCCCCACACAATCATGCGGGAGACTCAGGAGTCCTGTAGCCAGCAGGTGCACCATATGACAATCCACCATGTAATGGGGTCCGGTTAGACCACAGGGCCAATGTGAGATGGGTGGGTCAGACCGGCACAGAATACCGTTACATGTAAATCACATAACCATAGGGGATCAGTAAACTTAGAAACCAAAATGATAACATTTAATTACAGCAACAATATTCACAATAATAGTTAAAATATTTTCAAAATCCGTAGTGCAGATGATGGTAGGGAAACCAATAGGGTACAAAGCAGTGTATCCTATGATAGGGTCCTACTATATGGTCCCACAACCTGCAGTCAGTTGTAAATAGGAGTGTATTTGGTGTCAGATAATGCCATTGTAGAGGGTCACCCCGATACTAATCTGCCCTTTCCTGACAGTAGGCCTGGTACAGCAGGCCTGCAGTAGTCATCATGGGGTTTCCCCCTTCACTGTTGCCGCCCTGAGTGTCAGAGGAGTGGGTAACAGAAGGTCTGAGTTGCCAATCCTGGGACAGGCTGGTGCCCTTTGGCTGTGCTTAAAGGCAGCACCGCCCAAAGTTAGCTGTTCCTTCCCCTCTGAGGAACGCAGGTCACACAAATGGGAAACTGAGATTGGGCTTCACTGTGTTCCCCTGGGGGAGAGTGAGTGTGGACCATGCCTCTGGCTCCGCTAGGGGATGGTGGGAAGAGCTAGGATGGCTGCGGGTGCCCTTGGCCTTTAGTGGTGGTCCAGGGACCATCATCCAGTGAATACTGACAGACTGTATCCAGCACAAGACTGCTGAGTAACTGTTACTGCAGAGTGTTAGTAATAACCCCGTTCCTGTTTTGCAATATACCTCCTGCCTGGTGCGTGACCTTACTGGGGGGAAGAGGTAATAAGTTCTACCGGGGAAGATCACTTCCGTTCTGGAGCCTATGGCAGATGGAGGCGCTGCACTGCTAGGAGATATGTGGGGTATGAACCCCAGAAGCCTGTTCCTGTGTCCCCACTACCATGGCAGACGACTCCGCCCTCTATTGCCAGCAGGTATATGTCTACTACCTGTAATGGCCCCATCTGCGATCGGGTGGGGGAAACACTGTTACACCATAATAGTGAAATACATGCACTCAGAGAACAAACAAACGGTCTGTGAGAACGTACCCTAGTACTGCAGCTGAAATAATCAACCAATATGGGTATTAATGCAGTGCCAGCCAGGTTATAGCTATAGTAAAACGTTGAGTGCATGATGTTTGGGGTAATCTGTATTGTAATTTCCCTAGTTGCATTTTTGCACATACAGAGAGAGGGATAATAGTCCCAGAATTCACATAATTTCTAACAGTTGTTTCAGTTCCATGTAGCAGGAAAAGAACAAATATTTAGCCATGAGTGTAATCGGCTACTTTTGAAAGGTTCAATCATGCTTGATGCAATAGTACTAATTTGTACAGTATTTCTGCTAAAACCAGCATTTCTTTGGGTCAGTAAAGAACTTTTTTTTAAAAAGTTAAAACTTTCCAAGCTTTGTTTTCCATGGAAAAGTACAACGTTATTTAAAAAAATATATATGAAATGGAAAAGAAAAGGATCCAATATTCTGTCTCCCGGCTGCAAAACGGGGGAAAACCAGTGTAAACAAAGCACCATATTATCAAAGAAAAGGAATCCAGTTGAATGCAATGAGATTTTTCATTCGCGCGCTTCTACTGCGCATACACGACCTATCTGAAAGGCCCGCGCTTATACCCACCGCACATGCGCAAACCTCCCTGACAATGGTGGCGCCGTGTGCGGAAACTAACGGGAGCCCCCGGCGACGCGGCCGCCCCCACAGCTCTTCCAACCCTCAGCGGAGGTAAGGGGGAAACCGGGGAAATGGGGAAACCAGAGGGCCGGCTAAATCCTCCCTCTGGTGAAACCAACGTCGAAACACGAACATCGACACACAGAATTTAATAATGAAAAATGCAACACATTACTATGGTACATGTATCATTCCACTTAAACAATATTATACAATTTGAAAACATGTTAATCACCGAGGCCAGCTTGCTTTAGCGGACTGCTGAGACTCATGAGGGTGCCCCTAATTTACGTACACCACTCTATTAGGTGGACACCTCACTCTTTGACTCCGACAAGTCTCAGTCTCTGTAGCTTTCTTCCCAACAAATGGTTCTGGGGCTGAGCCCCATTGAAAACGAGGAGGTAACTCTCAATGTATTACTTCCTGGTAAAAATATTTATATATAAATAATAATAATTCGCTGGCAGGGAGATGAATCGGATAGCACATAGTCTCTATTAGGACAAAGCTATGACTACTGGGGTTTAAGAGACGACTTGTCGAGAGTCGCTGGAGAAGGTCTTGGGGTGCAGCCCTACCCGGTGCTCCTCGGGAGGGGCCCACCAATCGCTAGTGGATCGCAGAGGTTCCCTCCATAGATCTTGATCTTGGGTACGTATAGGAATAGAAGTGTCTGTAGGCTCTGCCGGCTCAGAGTTATTGTAAACAAAACAGTGTTCGTGGCGCAAAGTGATAAAACAGTTAATATATAATCAACATTTTGATTGCTTTGAGGCCACCGTACCCAATCTCTGAAGAAGCCCTGATTGGAAGGAGACTGCAGAGACGGCCGTGACGCGGGCGAGAGCCCAACACTGGGGTGAGTGAGAGACGCTGGCAGAGGGATCGCGGTCTGTTCCTGACTGAGAAGTGAAGCGGTCGCATTGGGAGCTGTCATCTAAGGAGAAGGGTTGACGTGCGCCCAAAGTCACTTCTTGTTTACTTACAGGGGGAGAGTGTGGTGTGTACAGGGGGGAGTGTGAGGTAGTTACCAGCGGGGAGAGTGTGAGTGTGTTACCAGCGGGGAGAGTGTGGTACCAGACGGGGAGAGTGTGAGTGTGTTTACAGCAGGGGAGAGTGTGAGTGTGTTACCAACAGGGAGAGTGTGAGTGTGTTACCTTCCCCTCTGTGTTGTCTGTCATCTTAAGTAAATGATAATGCCATATACTCTTTGCATTTGTGTTCTTTTCTTCATATGAGGGTCTACAAAGAGTCTGCTGACCTGGAGAATCTTCTACTTGGAGTTACAGTATTATGTGTTTTTCAGTGCAACTAACACTGGGATCATTTGCACATATTAACTGTTTATCACTCGCGCCACGGAACATGTTTTGTTTAGGTTATCTTAGTTTGCGGTTTGGGGGAAAACGCGGGTGTTTAGGCTGCAGCTTGATTTGTTATATCACATTATTTGTTGCGCTTTATATAGTTTTCACTGGCCAGAGTTATTGATTACAGTCTCTGGTTCTGTGAGGAATCGGGGGAACACTCCCCCGTATATACTTGTAGGGACATGTAAAATGGCTACAGTCATCTCCTGCTGACAGTAAGGCCTGGTAAGTTGTGGGCATGCCAGCAGTTAATTATGGAGGTTTGCCCTACACACTGGTGAGTGCCCTGTGTATGGATGGGAGTGGTCACATGCTTGACTCCATGGTTAGTGATGTCAGAGGTGTGTCAGCTCCAGAGTGTACATAAGGCACAGCACTGAGCCTAAAGTTAGTTCTGCACAGATCTACGTTCAGTTCAGCCAGAGTTTGCAGGAGCTCTGCAGGAGTTCTGTCAGAGATCTGCACCAAGTTCAAGTACTAGCCTAAGAGACTGGAGGTTATGTTTGTAGTGACCTAGAGGAACTGTGTCCAGGGACACTGGCACAGGGCAGTGATCCTGCGGGGATAGGAAATCCCTATCTAAGGAGAGAGACACCTTTTAAAGGGAGGCATGACTACAGAATGAGTGGCTAGGACTATACTGCAAAGGGCAGCTAGCCCACATCACAATAAAGATGTTTCATTCACAAACCCTCTCGTGTACATGTGTGGAGTGAATGTCAGAGGGAGCACCACGGAGGAGTTCCTCAAGGATCATCCCCTTGCGACGCAGGGACACTGATGAGGTGGAGGCGCTGCACTGGAACTAGGTGAGAATCTCGCACACTACCTCAGCTGCCTGTCTGGAGGGTCCTCCCACCACACCATCATGCGGGGAGACTCAGGAGTCCTGTTGCCAAAAGGTGTACCACCCGACACTACCACACTGTAATGGGGCCGGGTAGACCACAGGGGCCAATGGAGATTGGGTGGGTAGGCGGTTCACAAAAACCGTTACATACTTATAATACATATAATAAATAAACACACACAAAGTCAGAAGGTCAAACCCGATAAGGCCAACCCTGCCAGAGGGCTCAACCAACGGGGAGGAAAACCAAACCGGACTGCAATAGCCACTAGCCGGGCGCCGACCGTTTAGCGAGAAGGGCACCAGGAAGTCACGCTTAAATTAGCCCCGCCACTTGCCACTTCCTGCCACTTCCTGCCACTACAGGGCTTTGGAAGCATAGACCCCAATCTGGTAAAGTAAAGCACTTACCCGCCAACAGCCGCCGCACACAAGCCTCGAATGCCCCACCAAAAAAATAAACATACATTTAGGGTTTTTTCTTTACTTTGTGTCTCTCTTCCATTCTTTTCTTTAACTCAACAAGTTACAAGCATCAAACAGTATAGCATCATTACATCATGACATCATGACATAATTATACCATGACAGGGAAGCATGGGCGGGAATTTCCTGGCAGGGTGCGGAATGCTTTCCCTTCCCCAGCACAGGTCCTAATAACTCTTCCCAGCCCCTTCCCCACCACGTCACCGCAGGGGCGGTAAGCGGGGGGGAGAGGGTGGGACGGGGAGACCAATGGTCCAGAGAGAGAAGGGGAGGTGTAGCCCATCCAAGGTGTCCCTGCCGCCCTCTCGCTAACAGGCTCAAGGCTACTTTATCTCCCGGCAAAGAGTTGAAAGCTCAGCAATATATGACCAGCTCCTCTGGCAGGGAAAGGGTTACCATTTGTGTTTACTCCCGCCTTTCACATTAAAGCCTTATTTCGGTGGAGGAGAAGAGGTTTAAAGCGAGGAATGCAGTTCAAGTTCTGGGGTCATATTCAGAGGCCGGATCATCTGTATAAAATCAACGTATTTACTAAAAGAGGAAAACATCGAAAAAGAAAAGAAGAGGGGAATTGTTATTTTATAATTAAAAAAAGTAGTGGTTGTAATACAACTGAGTATCATTGTACCTTCCCCGCTGACCTCTCTCCAACAACATAAAACAGAGGAACGGATGCCAGGGATGCAGTAAAAATATATTGGTAATAAAGTAAAACATTATAGGCATGGAGAATTCTGTATCTTCCAAAAGGGAGAAGACAGGAAGATGCTATTGGCCTGGTTACAGGTGGTTGTCTGTACGGCTGTGTTCTGTGTTTTCAGCTTTCTTCTCGCATGATGAATTCGGTTTTTCACTGGGATGGTTTTCTGTACGAAATCCCGCCATAACTCTTGGCGCGATACTTTCCGACCGAGCCAGAGCATCCCGTGTCCAAGGCAGGGTACGCGCATTGTCCCATTTCCTGCCAGAGGGCTAAAGCATTGCAAACGGTCTCAGGGTGTGCGGTGTAAGACTTTAATACACAACCCCCTGAAATTGTAGATGAGTTGAGAGAGCATGTGGGTGAGATCTTGTTGTTTTAGCCTTCCTATCAGAGACTGCTGCCTGTCCATTTACTGCCAGAGAGGACGGTTGTTAATACACTTTGTTGACTGGTGGATGTTTCAGTTATATTTTCACTAACCGTATGTATGTGACGAGTGTATGTCTTTACTTAAAAAAGTGCCATCTATATACATGAGCTGTCACAGCAGTAATGACATAATAAAAAACATAACGGGAACAAGTGGCTTGACATAAAGTAAATTAGGAAAATGGTTCGCTGACCTGAAGAGCTTACAATCTAGTGGAGTGGATGTTTTGTTGCGAGCGGTCTAGCGGTCAGTGAGGCTTCCCGTTTTCTTGTGTTGCATAGATTTGAACGTTGTGCTTTTCCTGCTGACGTACTTTCCCACCGAAGGTTTCAGGTCAGGGTTATATACCTCTGACTTTCAGACAAGTTTATTTAACCTATGATGTCAAAGAGGAAATCCTTCTTTGTGAGGAGGGAATGAAAAGAACCCCGCAGACTACCCCCCAGGTGAGAGAGGACCACGATGCATAGCAACTTGATATAGGCCAACAATATCCTAAATATAAGAGATATCTAATTCTCGTCTCTTCGAGGTTTGCACACAGCAGGTGGCTGGTGCACCACAATTAATTCAGTCAGGTCACGTTTACCTTACCTGGGATTATACCTCAGACATACTCAACCTGTAGATGTTTATGAAAAAAATAAAGCATACTCAGACATCAACCACTGTAGATGTTTATTACCAGGCACCATACACCTATCAACACACCACTATGTATAGGGAGGTGACGGAAACAACAATAGGGACTTAGACCAGATTTGTTCTATACAACAACTTTAATATGCTTTAGTGCCATCACGCACTAGCACAGCATAGGTCCATACTTAGAGCACCAACTAGTATATCTACTGGGGCACTGCATGAGTGGCTCCAACTGCTGACAATCCACTAGAAATCTAGTCAATTCACTCTATACGAGGAACTAGGGCCAGTGAACTACCTAACACTGGACATTAATCCAAATATGTAATACTCTTTCTGGAACATCAATCCAATAGAGACACAACACTTGGAATTTAATCTTGTTTTAGACCCCAATTTGACGTTTATGTCAATAATAAGTTAGTTTAAATAATCACCATATCATTTGGAATAGAGTGCTACCACTAGGGGCTCTGTCTGTCTCTTTGTGTATTTAGTTACATGCCCCTTGCAGCACCACTCCCTCGTAATATATCCAAACTGAAGCGGGGGCACCACTAAGTTTCTCTGGGGATTAATGCGAGCAGAACAACATCCGGGTTTATTATGGGGGATCCCTTTAGCTGTGTATCAATGGAAGGAATGCCTTTGTCCTTAATTTTAAAATACGGTCGGTAGAGCTTTGGTCAAGGTTAACAGGTAGAGAAAGCACACACCGTAACGCTACTTTTGTTAAGCCGCCTCAACCATGAGTCAGAGTGGACATCCCGATGCGGTAGGATAAGGTGTGTATCAGATTGGGTCCATACAATCTGACTTTTTTCAAGACGTAAACTCTAAATATACTGATCTGCATCCAAATGCAGGACACCTGATTATATGTTTATTCACAGAACCCAGCAAATAAAAGCTAATAAGGCATTACAGTGTTTCCTTAGAAATATATTGTTCATAGACACCTTCGGCTCTGGAAAACAACTTTTGGCCCATTCACTTCAATATGATTATGATGTCCTTCACTTGGATCCTACCCCCTTACCAACCACATGGGCAACATCTTTAGCCTCATCTTTAGCCGGCTGACCTTTCCCTATTGACATTTCTTTCTCTTTCTCCGCCAGTCCGACCATCCACCACTTTATTTTTAGAGAAACGTGCAAGATTTATTGTGTGCTCTCTTCAAAGATATTATGTTTTACTTGAATAAAAACCAAAGCATTTTTCCAAAGAAGGAATGTTTTTAGACTCATGAGTAATTCTGCTTTGTTTAATAACAATGCAACATAAAGCTAGAATACATCTATATTAAATTGTGCAATGGCAATGGCAGTTACTGCCTCGGATGTTGTTATATAAACTGGTAACCCAACTGGAAAATCCAAAACACCACTGCAGTGCACAACCTTAGGGAATATCAAGACCGATTCTGTGTCTGGTTTAGAAGCACACGAGGAAGACAACATCACAGGAGTATGTTGTAAACCCATCTCTATACCCAAGATGATGTGTGGTTCTGGTTTTGGGGCCTTGAGGGTTTGGGGTTGCATCTAGAGTCCTATTTCTGGGACAAACTTGGTCACGAACGAGACAACTTCAATGAGTTTTGTAAATAAACCGTTTTTTTATATAGCAAGTACAGCCTTTGGGAACCTTGGACACTTAAAAAAGGATAACTATTCATTAATATAATGCATCCCCATAACATCCCCAATAAATTGGGCGTGGGTGTGGTAGTCAAGTCCTCTGAGGCGTGGACACCCTATCCTCGGTATCGAGGCCTACTAATGTGTTGCCGCTACACAATTGGAGCTCGTTAGGACACACCCCAATGTAGCAGCTTGTACTTCCCCAAATTATTTGGTTCACTTTAAGCTGCAACAGATGAATGTCCCCTCTGATGGTCTTGCTCCTACTGTGCGGCATTCCCCGATCTGCGGGCCTCCTCCCTGCAAGATGTGATGTTCTCCTCCAGTCATGTCCGCTCTCGCTCAGGGAACATAGATGGCTGGGGTCACACTCGTTCAAACCTTGAATGTCGTTCAGCACTTGTGCAGATCTCGCACATACTGCTATGCCAGCTCCTTTATAAGCTTTCTCACATTAGTCCACTCTTCCACAACTTGTTCATGGGGCGAGTCCTTGAGACAGAATGTCCCATGTCACATTTTCCATGCACCTATGGATAGGACTACTAGGGGGCATGTGGAAGTGGTGCTTGCACCACACAGGGGGTTACATATGTATGTATTATGCATATCTTTACTCAATAGCGCCCACAGTGTGCCCAGCTTCACAAAGACAAAACAGTAACAGGGAATTACAATGCAAAGCGCCAACAAAGCAGACAAAGGGTAAAATAAACCTTCCCTTTGAGATTCTACAATCAAAGGTGGTATGTGGGAAATGTACCAGAGACACTAGGGAGGGAATAATAATGCAATCAGATGGAGTAGTGCTTGGCAGCGAGGACTGTTGGGACAATAGCCACGAGTTCAGGACTAGTGGGATGCTTAATTTAAGAGGAATTGTTTCTAGGTTATATGAAGGTGGATGGCTTTATACCTGTGTGAGAGGGTTCCACAGGTTAAGGTGCTGCAGTGAGGGAAAGGTTTAAGGTGAGAGAGGAGAGCTGTAGAGGTGGAAGGGGTGGAAAGCAGACAGTTATAGGTTTCGAGCGCAAGGAGACGAGCAGGTGCAAGCCGAGGAGAGATCAGAGAGATGTGTAGCGGGAAAGCAGATGTGAGGAGAGCCTTGTAAGGGAAGAAGGAGAACATTGTCGATCATCTAACATTTGACGGAATCCAGGGAGAACAAAGTAAAAAGAAGATGAGCGAACACTGTTTTTGGAGAAAGTGCAAATCTTCTCGCAGCGGAATTATGGATGATTGCAGGGGAGAATGTTGCGAGGGAAGGGAGGCCTGTTAAGCAGTGTGTTACCCCCAAAAAAAAATTTTGTTTAAATCTAGACATGAGAGGATAAGGGCATGACTTTTAGAGTTTACGCAGTAATGACAGAGGAGGGTGGATCTTGGCAATATTACGGAGGAAAGAAAGGAAGAAGAAGCGACACCAATTTTGGCCCCCTGCCGGTGAATGTGAATGGAAAAGAAAAAGGTTCAACGTCACTTTGGCGAAAGATAGATGGCGTACCGTTTCCTGTGATGAAAAAAACTAGGGTATTAGGCCAGATGTAGAGGGAAAAATATGACGACTCGTTTTAGCCCTATTAAGTTGAAGGCGACGGGAGCACCCATCACGAGTATATAGTCAGGAGGCAATCAGAGAGACTTGTGACTGGATTGCAGGAGTGAGGGTACGGGTGGGGAAGATATATCTGGTTATCATCTGAATAGAGATGATACCTAAGGCCAAAAGAGGTACCACGTGATAGATGGTAGAGAGAGAAAGGAAGGAGAGAGTTTTTCCCAGACGAGCCCTGCGGTTACTGACACAACCACACAGAGCCAACGGAGCCGAAAGCCAGGTTAGCACAAAGAGCGGGACAGACAGAAAGTGTGCGAGGAGGGAGGTAAGATGGGAAACCAGGATAGGGCTTTGTGGCGGATACCAAGCGGGTTTAGATATGCAGGAGAGAAGAGAATGATCGATAGAATCAGAAGCAGAAGAGAGATCGAGTAGAATGTAGACTCATAGTTCGTGAAACTCACTTGGAGAACCAAAAATGGATGCCCTGTCTTGGGCTAGAAAGCAGACAGCAGAACCTGTCAGCCATTTCTCCTTAAAGGTTTTATGTAAGCAAGGTCATTGGGCCAAGAAAACTGGGGCTTTTTCTTTCCGCAACTTTGTATCTAAGTACTTTGCTACAATTGACCCTCCCTATGCCCGAGAGTTTGAACACTTGGGGAGTGTCAGTGGAAGGAGGAGGATTGGGGAGAAACTTTACCGTAGAGGGATTATTCTGTAAGCTCTGTTAGCGCTATACCGTGCGAGTGCACGGAAAAGCCTCAGTGACTTGACTTGAATTTGGTCTTCATGCGGATCGCATGGTACGCGCTAACGGAGTTTATGCAATACGCCCAGAGGGTGCAATATAACGAGGACGTATCAAATTTTGTGTCTCTGGGACTTGTCCATTTCATTTGCACAACCAAAAAATCTTTATCCTGAAGTGGGAATGTCTAAGCTTTGCCTCAGATATACCAAACACTGATAATACTGTGCATAGACCCTTTCAGGGAAAACACGTCTGTATCATCGCAATTAGCGGCGCCATTCAGGGGCAAAAAGAACGCATGAATATTTCAATATAAAAAAAAAAACCATAGAAAGGGAGAAGGAGCGGCTCCGGAGGTAAAGACACTGACTGGCAGTGAGTGTGAAGCAGGGGAACCTGGTTCAATTCCCAGGTTTCGGCTCCTTGTACCTGGGCAAGTCACCTTATTCTCCCTGTGCCTCAGGCACCAAAAACATAGGTGTAAAAGCTCTACGGGGCAGGGAAGTGTCTGCAAAGTCTCTGTCAAGCGCTAGTAAAACTAGCACGCGCTAGATAAGAACATGCTAATATGATTAAATCATTGTATTTATTTCTTTGGGATATTTTATGCAGTTTTTGTGCTAAAATGGCGCCACTTTTGCCTTGATACAGGACCCCTTTGTGGTGTGTGTCTCAGTAAATATAGTGCAGGCTGACAGTCAGGGGCCAGTCAGGGACCTTCTCCTCAGGCAGCAGTGTGTAGGTTAGAATGTGACGGGCTACTATGTGTGGGTGTTGTGAACGGGTACCAGGAAGAAATGCAAAGAGACAGGATTAGTATGAAATAACTGAAGTCCAACAGGAACATACACAGGACACGGGGCTGGCCAGTTCACCTTGGCCCGGACACTAAAAGCACAGATGATCAGAGAGACGGGAGACAATCCAGGAAAGGTGGCCAGGGCTCCCTCCGACATGGTTTCCCCTTTGTCACATAGTGTTTCCAATCTCTCCTATACAGGATCAACCCTTAAGTCCAGGACATCAAGGCAAGTGGTTGGTGGTAAAAAATAAACCATGCATTTGATTAGTGGGATTTTGCTTTTGATACAATAGTTAGTGCAGATCTGTTTGTCTCACAATTGCATTCACTTTTGCCTTGATATATGTCCCAGAGAATCAAAACAATCAATTAGAATTATATCCCATTTAATATGGGAATCATTTACTGCCTCCTTTTTAAACACTTTCATTTCATAAAATTGAAGATGACAAAGGACAGCGTTGCTGTACGGAAAGGTGGCACTAAGGTTTTGGTTCTATACAGTTTTTGTCATTGACGTTTATGGAACTGGGTTTTGGATGTTTTTTAATTATGCCCATCCTGATATGTAACCCTGACCGCGAGATCATTAATCGTAACCTGACAATGAGATCCTTATCGGTGGGACACTGACCCGAACCCGTATCTGTAACCCTGAAACGAGATCTTATCTAACCTGACACTGAGATCCTTATCTGTAACCTTATTTGACACTGAGATCCTTATCGTAACCCTGACACTGCGATCCTTATATGTGACACTGACACAGCGACCCTTATCTGTGACACTGCCACGAGATCCCTTATCTGCAACCCTGCGCCGAGATCCTATCGTACACCCGGACACGAGATCCTTATCTGTAACCCCTACACCGAGATGCTTAATCTGTAACCGAAACCGAGTCCTTATCTGTAACCCGGACATGCGATCCTTAACTGTGACACTGACACCGAGATCCTTATCTGTAACAATGACACTGCCGATCCGTAACTGTGACACTGACCCGAGGATACTGATCTGTAACACTGACACCACGATCCTTACTGTGACACTGCCCCGAGGATCTTATCTGGATAAAGGGAGAATGAGCGAAGGAGAGGGAAAAGGAAAACGAGTTCGAGAAGAGCGGGGAGAAGGAGACAGAGAGAAGTAGAAGGAGAAGGAGGGAGAGGGGGGGGGACGGGGAGGGAGGGGATGGGAGGGAGGAATGGAAGGGCAGAAGGGAGGGAAAGACTAGGGGGTAGGGGGGTTACTTCTGCTGTTTCCTTCTCGTCATCTGTTCCTCTTCTCTTGTCTGTAATTGTCCTGTCTTTTTCTGTGCCTCTGCAAGACATGGGGGGAGGAAAGGGGATACGGGAAGGGGTCGGGGGAGGCGGGCAAGGATCGGGGATTGGTAGAGGGCGAGGGGGGAGATGTAGAGAGGGGTATAGGGAGGTGGGGTGGAGGCGAAGGTGAATGAGAGGAAGGACGGGGGGAGTCGAGCCAGGGGAGAGCGTGAGGGAGGAGGGGGGGGGAGAAATGGGAGGGAAAGGGAGGGAGTGTGAGGGAGAGGAGGGAGAGCTAAAGGGAGGTAGAGAAGAAAGGGTTGGTCATGGTCGCATGTTCTGCTGCATGTCCGGCCGTGTCTCCTGTAATGGTCCTGCTCTAGATTGATCTTCCTGGGATTGGTCATCTCCATCTCCGTGTCCTGTTCTTTTGTTTGTCTGTGTTCTTATATTTCTTGTATCCTGTTGTCTATCTTTGCCTCCTCCTCCTCTTCTCTTTTTTTGGTTTTTTGGTTTTTTTTTTTTTTGGAACCCTGACCCCGAGATCCTTATCTGTCTTACGATCCGCGTCCTTATCTTGTAACCCTGACCCGAGATCCTATCGGTGGACACTGCCGCCGAGATCCTTATCGGTGACCATGACGCTGAGATCTTATCTGTACCCTGAAACCGAGATCCTTATCTGTAACCCGGACACAGAAATCCTTATCTCGACACGGACACCCGAGATCTTATGTAACCCTGACACCGACTCCGATCTGTGACACTGACACCGAGGATCCTTATCTGTAACCTGACACCGAACTCCTTATCTGTGCCATGACATCGATATTTCCTTATCGTTAACCCGGGCACTGAGGGTCCTTATCTGTGACACTGGACACCGAGATCCTTATTCTGTACCCTGACACCGAACATCCCTATTCGGTGACACTGACACCGAGATCCTATCTGTACCGACCATGAGATCCTTATCGGTACACTGATGCGAGATCCTTATCTGTAACCCTGACACCGAGATCATTATCTGAAAACCCATGACACCGAGATCCTTATCGTAACCCTGACACCGAGATCTTATCGAACCTGCCAACGAGATCATTATCTGTGACACTGGAACCCGGACCTTATCGGAAACATTGCCACGAGATCCTGTATATGCTACCGATTGCCACCGGATCCTTATCTGTATACCACTGCCGCTCTGAAATCCTTATATGGGACAACTGACACCAAGATCCTTATCGGGCATTGACCCAAGGACCTTATCTGTGTAACACTTGAAACACCGAGACCCTTACTGTAACATTGACAAGAGACCCTTAGCTGTACCTTGCAATCGAGGGAAGGGGGGAAGGACCTTATCTGTTACACTGACCCAAAGACCCTTATCTGTTGACATGGAAACAGAGACCTTATCTGTACATTGACACAGAGACCATTATCTGTGACACTGCCACAGAGACCTTATCTGTAACATGGCCACCAAGACCTTATTCTGTAAAACTTGAAACCGAGACCCTTATCTGTAACATGCACACTGAGACCCTTATATGTACATTGACCCAGAGACCCTATCATTGACACTGACAAAGACCCTATCTGTACATGAGACATCGAGGACCCTTATCTTGTGACACTGAACAGAGGACCTTATCGTAACATTTGCCCAGAGACCTTATCTGTAACATTGAACCAAGACCCTTACGTACATTGACCACTGAGACCTTATCGGACAATGACACAGAGACCTTATCTATGACACTGACCAAAGAAACTTATCTGTGACACTGCCACAGAGAAGACCCTTATCTGGACATTGACACCGAGACCCTATCATGTGACCTGACACTGAGACCTATCTGTAACATGACACAGAGACCACTTATCTGTAACATTCGACAAAGAGACCATTACTGTAACATTGACACAGAGACCCTTATCTGTGACATGACACAAAGACCCTTATCTGTGACACTGCCACAGGACCCGTATCTGTTAACATGACACAGAGACCATTATCTGTGCACTGAAACAAAGACCTTTATCAGTGACAATGCCACAGAGACCTATATGTGACATTGACAACCAAGAACCTTATCTGTAACATTGACACGGAGATCCTTATCTGGGACACTGCCACCGAGGACCATTTATCGTAACATTTGACACCAAGGGACACTAATATGTGACACTGTCCACAGAGCCCTTATCGTGACATGACACCGAGACCCTTATCGTGACAGACATTGAGACACTATCTGTAACATTGACACAGAGGACCCTTATCTGTAACATGGACAACGAGGACCCTTATCTGAACATGACACAGAGAACTTATCTGTGACACTGACACAAAGACCCTTATCTGTGACACAGCACGAGACCTTATCTGTAACCATTGACACAGAGACATTACTCTGTGACACTGCCACAGAGGACACTTATCTGTGCACACTGCCAAAAGAGACCCTTATTGTACATTGACACCAAGACCTTATCTGTGACAACTTGACCAAAGAGAACCTTATCTGTAACATTGACACTGAGACCCTTATCTGTAAACATTGGACACAGAGACCCTTTATCTGTGACACTTGGACAAAGAGACCTTATCTGGTAACATTGACACAGAGACCCTATCTGTGGACATGACAAAGAGACCCTATCGGTTAACATTGGACACCAAGACCCTTCTATCTGTGACACTGACACAGAAGAGCCCTTTTATCTGTAAACATTGACAATGAGAACATTATCTGTACATTGAAACAGAGACCCTCCCTTATCTGGACACTGACACAGGAGGACCATGTTACTGTAACATTGACACCGAGCCCTTATCTGTGACACTGACACAGAGACCCTTATCTGCTAAACATGACACAGAGACCCTATCTGTAAAACTGACACCGAGATCCTTATCTGTGGACATTGACACAGAGACCCTTATTGTAACATTGACACCGAGACCCTATCTTAGACATGACACAGAGACCCTTATCTGTAACATGAACTGAGCCCTGATCTGTAACATTTGACAATGAGACCCTTCTTGTAACATGACACCGAGATCCTTATCTGTGACATTGACACAGAGACCCTTATCTGTAACAGTGACACGAGCCCCTTATTCGTGACATTGACCGAGACCATCATATGTAACATTGACACCGAGACCCTTATCGGTGACCACTGACAAGAGGACCCTTATCTTGTAACATTGGACACTGAGACCCTTATCTGTAACATTGACACAGAGACACCTTATATGTGGACACGACACAGAGACCATTATCTGTGACACTGCCACCGAGATCCTTATTCTGTGACACTGACACCGAGACCTATCTGTAACATTGACATAGCCTTATCTGTAACATTGACACGCCGTCTTATCTGTAACATTTGACACCGAGACCCTTATCTGTTGACATTGACACCGAGACCCTTATCTGTAACATTGACTAGGCATCAATTCATTTAAGCACTACTGTTACGTTTTAATTTTGGTCCAGTTTAGGGATACAGGGGAATTCTCCCTAAGATGAGGTCTCAATGGACAAATTTAAATGCTGGAAATGCAAGGACAGTTTTGGAAATAACACAGAAGGGTTTCATGTCTGTGGAGAATCAATGCAAAACGACTTTGGTCCTCTGGTTTAGTTTTGTACCACTATCGCTTATTTTTTGTGCGATTTCTCTGTTATCTCAGTTCACTCGTCGTGTTAGATGCTTTTAAGGAATCGAACGGACCAGTGGCCTCGACGTGCTTTTTCGACCCATATTTACCGGTAGATAGAAAAAGGTCCTGTGCCAACATCTAATGTGGAGTTTCAATACCACGTAGAGGCCAGCAAAAAAATTCCAATTTTGAGGTTCTGGTGGAATTTGTGGGAAATCAAGATCGAAGGCATCGGGCCTGAGACGGATCAGGGAGACAGGGCACCATGGACTTACGCCACGTTATGTGATGGCGACGGGACTGATGAAGTCACCTGTCGTCATCGCCAATCGCTAGAGTTGCCACTTTAGTTGGTCATAAAAGGGTCTGCAGAGGCACGGAGAAGCTCCCGATGGCCTGCAAAGGGGAGACCGTCACCGAAAAAAAAATCAAATAACAGTGACTCCACATTTGGTAGCACTGTCACTCCGTCGCTTTGTCGCCGACGGCGGATAATGCATTTGTTTTGACGCGCGGACGGCGCAATGTGTCGCAGGGGGCACATAAATGCCGTCTTAGCAGAGAAAGACTTTTACACCAGCGGTGGCCAACTCCAGCGCCAGCTTACACTGCCTAATTATAATTAGTGAATCTATACCAGCGGTGGCCAACGAGCCAACTATAGAGCCACCGTGCTGAGCAGGGACTCATTAAAACGGACCTGTTGTGTGGCCCTGAGGACTAGAGTTGACTCCTTTGCCTTAGACAAAGAGAGAAAGAAATCAGAGTGGAGTGAATGACTACTTTATTTGCTAGCCCCAACAATGTACTGTAAGTACCTACTGGAACTGTAACATACGGTGTACACACTGTGCTGAAATACTGTAACTGTAAATACTGTAACTTTAAACTTCACATACTGTAAACTTAACATGTACGTGTAACTGTAACATAGGAACTGTAAACCATAACTGTGTGCATTACTGTAATGTAAAATACTGTAAACTGTAACAACGTGTACCATACGATAATGTGTAAATACTGTAACTGTAACATACTGTAACTGTAACATACTGTCTGTACCTACTGTAACGTAACAACGTAACTGTAACATACTGTGTACATAAGTAACTGTAAACATTACTGTACTGTAACATACTGTAACTGTAATATATGTGTACATACTGTAACACTGTCAACTACTGTTGTAACATACTGAACTGTAACATACTGTGTCCATACTGTACTGTACCATACTGTAACTTGTAACATTCGTGTACATACTGTAAACTGTAACATACTGTAACTGCTAACATACTGTAACTGTAATATACTGTGTACATACTGTTAACTGTAACATACTGTGTACATTCATGTACCTGTAACATACTGTTAACGTAACATACTAATTGTTGACATACTGTAACGGTAAAATACTGTAACTGTAAAATACTGTATACATACTTGTAACAGCGGGGTAATACTGTAACTGTAACTACTGTGTACTACTTGTAACTGTAACAACTGTAACTGTAACCTACTATAACTGTAACCTACTGTACATACTGTAACTGTTAACATAGTGTACATACTGTAACTGTCACGTACTGTAACTGTACTACGTAACTGAACCTACTGGTACATACTGTAACCGTTAACAATACTGTAACTGCACATACTGTGGTTACAACGTATACATACTGAACTGTAACATACTGAATGTAACATACTGTGTACATACTGTAACTGTAACTAATGCAAGTAACATGACTGAACTTGTAAACATAATGGAACTGTAACATAATGGGTACATACGTAACTGTAACATGACTGGTTCCTGTAACATACTGTGACGAGACGTAAACTGTAACATATGTGTACATGACTGTAACTGTAAACCATATGTGTACATACGTAACTGTAACATACGGTAACGTAACCTACTGTTGTACATACGTAAACTGTAAATACTGTAACTGTAACATACGTAACTGTAACATTACTGTGTACTACTTGTAAACTTTAAAATACTGTAACGTAACATACTGTGTACTACATGGAACAAGGACACTGTGGAAATAACGTAACGTACATACGGTGTACATATGTACTGAACATTACTGTAACTGTAACATACTGTACAACTGTAACTGTAAAATACTGTAACTGTAAAATTACTGTAAAGGTAATACATACTGTGTACATACTGTAACTGTAACATACTGTAACGTAACATACTGTGTACATCACTGTAACTGTAACCACACTGTAACTGTAAATACTGGACATTAGTAACTGTAAATACTGTAACTGTACAACAACCTGTGTACATACTGTAACGAAATATGTTAAACGTAACAGACTTAACTGTAAATACTGGGTACATACTGGGTACATACGTAACTGTAATACTGTAACTGGAACATTAAGGTAACGCTCGGTAACATACTTGTGTAAATATGTAACTGTAACATACTGGAAAACGGTAAAATACTGTGTACCTACTGTAAACTGTAAATCTTTAACGTAAATACTGTGTACATACTGTAACTGTAACATTACGTGTACATTAGTAACTGTAACATTACTGTAAACTGTACTAATGTTGTAACTGGAATTATAGAGCTCACGGGGAGGAGGAGAATTGAGGGTGGCGGATACAGCACCCCAACCGGCCGTAAAGGCTCCGGGGTCCTCGAGGTGGTTCAACTCGCGATCCACAAGGTCGTCAGGGGTGTTTTCGTTTGATGATGACCGGGAACCAGGGCCTAATCCCTTCAAGGAGACCCGGTGGTGGGCTCCACTATTTGAGGGGTACTCCGCATGGATGGACCGTACTCGGTTCCTCATCCGGCGGGAGGACGTGGTAGATTTCTGGTGGAAAGAGGGAGAGTTTACACCAGAGCAGAGGGACAGGGAGCTACAGAAGAGGTGGTTCCAGCTGGAGCGTAGGGACATAGCGCCCATGGGTCCCGACACACTGTCAGATCCAGTCGATCCTGATGAGCCCCTATCATGGGTGTTACCTGGGAGGGCAGGTAATGCTGATCTGACCAGGGTCAGTAGGGCGGAGAGGGCTATAATAGTCAAATATAAAAAATCCCATGGGTTGGAGTATCCCTATGTTCCGGAGCCCCTGATGGATGAAATTGAGGACAATAGGGAATTGTGGCTCCAAGAAACTATAGAGCTGTACTTAACCAATAGGGGGAGCGACATAGTAGGTAAAAAGGCGGAAGAAAGAATAGACACCCTGATGCGAGTGTGGAGCATAGGGAGAAATGTTCACAAACATAGGGTGACCTATGTGCCAGAGAGAGGATCACCTAGGCATTATTATGTTACGGTCCTGGATATGGGTAATCGGGAAGTGAGGAAACCTGACCCAGATCACTATTATTAAGGGGGTACTGAGACATTACGCGGGTTCGTGGCTGCTGGTCGGGGCGGGCTTGGCGGATGACTGTATTCATATGTACTGTATTATGAGGAAATTTGTGTGATGTTAATTATGTTTTCCGTTACAGTGCTTCCTGGAAAGAGGTATACAAATTTAGGTCCCAGCGAGGATGATGGGATTCACCAGGGGGAGAATGTAGCGGTCATGTAAAATGCCTACAGTCATCTCTCCTGCTGGCAGTAAGGCTGGTAAGTGTGGGCATGCCAGCAGTAATCATGGAGGTTTTCCTCACACCCTGGGGGGGGTGCCTGTGTATGGCTGGACTGGTCACATGCTCGACTCCATGGTTAGTGATGTCAGAATGTGTCAGCCTCAGAAGCTTACATAAGGCACGCACTGTGTTCTAGAAGTAGTTGCAAAGTAGTTGGGTTGCAAAGTAGTTGGTTGCTGAGTGTTGCTGGAAAGCTCTTGTCAGAGCTGAGAAGGGAGTTAAAGTTCTATAGAGTGTCAGTTATGTTGTAGACTCCATGGGAGGCTGTGTCCAGGGACCGGACACAGGACAGTGATTCCTGCGGGAATAGTGAATCCCTATCTGGGTGAATACTAACTAAAGGGAGCACTGGCGAGATGAGCGGGCTGAAGATACTTCTTGTGGAGGGCAGTTGCCCTGCTGTGTCAATAAAGATGAGTTCAGCCAGAAACCTCTCGTGTATCTATTGGAATGAGTGTACAGAGAGGAGCACCACGGAGGAGTTCCTCGCCAGGATCATCCATGCGGACGCAGGGACCCTGGTGAGGTGAGGCGCTGCACTGTAACTAGGTGAGACTCAGCCACACTACCTCAGCTGCCTGTCTGACGGGTTCTCCCCACACACCATCATGGGGAGACTCAGGAGTCCTGTAGCCAGCAGGTGCACCATATGACATATCCACACTGTAATGGGGTCCGGTTAGACCACAGGGGCCAGGTGAGATTGGGTGGGTCAGACCGGGCCAGAAATACCGTTACATAGGTAAATCACATAACCAATAGGGGATCAGTAAACTTAGAAACCAAAAATGATAACATTTTAATTACAGCAACAATATTCACAATAATAGTTAAAATATTTATTCAAATTCCCCGTAGTGCAGATGATGGTAGGGAAACCAATAGGGTACAAAGCAGTGTATCCTATGATAGGATCCTACTATATGGTTCCCCACACCTGCAGTCAGTTGTAAATAGGAGTGTATTCTGGTGTCAGATAATGCCATTGTAGCAGGGTCACCCCTGACTACTAATCTGCCCTTCTCCTGACAGTAGGCCCTGGTACAGCAGGCCTGCCAGTAGTCATCATGGGGTTTTCCCCCTTCACTGTTGCCGCCCCTGAGTGTCAGAGGAGGTGGGTACAGAAGGTCTGAGATTGCCCAATCCTGGGACAGGCCTGGTGCCCTCTTCTGGCTGTGCTTAAAGGCAGACACCGCCCAAAGTTAGCTGTTCCTTCCCCTCTGAGGAACGCAGGTCACACAAATGGGAACCTGAGATTGGGGCCTTCCCATGTGCTCTCCCCTGCGGGGAGAGTGAGTGTGGACCATGCCTCTGCCTCCGCTAGGGAGGTGGGGAAGAGCTAGGATGGCTGCGGGTGCCCTTGGCCTCTAGTGGTGGTCCAGGGACCATCATCCAGTGAATACTGACAGACTGTATCCAGCACAAGACTGCTGAGTAACTGTTACTGCAGAGTGTAGTAATAACCCCGTTCCTGTTTTGCAATATACCTCCTGCCTGGTGCGTGACCTTACTGGGGGGAGAGGTAATAAGTTCTACCGTGGAAGATCACCTTCAGTTCCTGGAGCCTATGGCAGATGGAGGCGCTGCACTGCTAAGGAGATATGTGGGGTATGAACCCCAGAAGCCTGTTCCTGTGTCCCCACTACCATCGGCAGACGACTCAGCCCTCCTATTGCCAGCAGGTATATGTTCTCTACACCCTGTAATGGCCCCCATCTGCGATCGGGTGGGGGAAACACTGTTACACCATAATAGTGAAATACCATGCACTCAGAGAACAACAAACGGTCTGTGAGAACGTACCCTAGTACTGCAGCTGAAATAATCAACCAATATAGGGTATTAATGCAGTGCCAGCCAGGTATAGCTATAGTAAATCGTGAGTGCATGATGTTTGGGGTAATCTGTATGTAATTTCCCTAGTTTGCATTTTTGCCACTACAGAGAGAGGATAAATAGTCCCAGAATTTCACATAATTTCTTAACAGTTAGTTTCAGTTCCATGTAGCAGGAAAAGAACAAATATTTCAGCCATGAGTGTAATCGGCTACTTTTGAAAGGTTCAATCATGCTTGATGCAATAGTTTACTAATTTGTACAGTATTCTGCTAAAACCAGCATATTTCTTTGGGTCAGTTAAAGAACTTTTTTTTAAAAAGTTAAAACTTTCCAAAGCTTTTGTTTTCCATGGAAAAGTACAACGTTTATTTAAAAAAATATATATGAAAATGGAAAAGAAAAGGAATCCAATATTTTCTGTCTCCCGGCTGCAAAACGGGGGTAAAACCAGTGTAAACAAAGCACCATATTCATCAAAGAAAAGGAATCCAGTTGAATGCAATGAGATTTTTCATTCGCGCGCTTCTTACTGCGCATACACGACCTATCTGAAAGGCCCGCCGCTTATACCCACCGCACATGCGCAAACCTCCCTGCACAATGGTGGCGCCGTGTGCGGAAACTAACGGGAGCCCCCGGCGACGCGGCCGCCCCCACAGCTCTTCCAACCCTCAGCGGAGGTAAGGGGGAAACCGGGGACAAATGGGAAACCAGAGGGCCTGGCTAAATCCTCCCTCTGGTGGAAACTCCAACGTCGAAACACGAACATCGACACACAGAATTTATATAATGAAAAATGCAACACATACTATGGTACATTATCATTCCACTTAAACAATATTATACAATTCTGAAAACATGTTAATCACCGAGGCCAGCTTAGCTTTAGCCGGCTGCTGAGACTCATAGTGGGGTGCCCCTAATTTATCGTACACCACTCTATTAGGTGGACACCTCACTCTTTGACTCCGACAAGTCTCAGTCTCTGTAGCTTCTTCCCAAGCAAATGGTTCTGGGGCTTGAGGCCCCATTGAAAACGAGAGGTAACTCTCAATGTATTACTTCCTGGTAAAATATTTTATATATAAATAATAAATAATTTCGCTGGCAGGAGATGAATCGGATAGCACATAGTCTCTATTAGGCACAAAGCTATGACTACTGGGGTTAAGAGGACGACTTGTCGAAGTCGCTGGAGACAGGTCTTGGGGTGCAGCCCACTACCCGGTGCTCCCTCGGGAGGTGCCCACCAATCGCTAGTGGATTCAGCAGAGGTTCCCTCCATAGGATCTTGATCTTGGGTACGTATAGGAATAGAAGTGTCTGTAGGCTCTGCCGGCTCAGAGTTATTGTAAACAAAACAGTGTTCGTGGCGCAAAGTGATAAAACAGTTAATATATAATCAACATTTTTTGATGCTTTGAGGCCACCGTACCCAATCTCCTGAGAAGCCCTGATTGGAAGGAGACTGCAGAGACGGCCGTGACGCGGCGGAGAGCCCCCACTGCGGGTGAGAGACGCTGGCAGAGGCGATCGCGGTCTGTTCCTGACTGAGAAGTGAAGCGGTCGCATTGGGAGCTGTCATCTAAGGAGAAGGGTTGACGTGCGCCCAAAGTCACTTCTTGTTTACTTACCAGCGGGGAGAGTGTGAGTGTGTTACCAGTGGGGAGAGTGTGAGTGTGTTACCAGCGGGGAGAGTGTGAGTGTGTTACCAGCGGGGAGAGTGTGTTACCAGCGGGGAGAGTGTGAGTGTGTTACCAGCGGGGAGAGTGTGAGTGTGTTACCAACAGGGAGAGTGTGAGTGTGTTACCATTCCCCTCTGTGTTGTCTGTCATCTTAAGTAAATGATAATGCACTATACTCTTTGCATTTGTGTTCTTTTCTTCATATGAGGGTCTACAAAGAGTCTGCTGACCTGGAGAATCTTCTACTTGGAGTTACAGTATTATGTGTTTTTCAGTGCTAACTAACACTGGGATCATTTGCACATATTAACTGTTTTATCACTGCGCCACGAACACTGTTTTGTTTAGGTTATCTTAGTTTGCGGTTTGGGGGAAAACCGCGGGTGTTTAGGCTGCAGCTTGATTATATCACATTATTTGTTGCGCTTTATTATAGTTTTTTCACTGGCTCAGAGTTATTGATTACAGTCTCTGGTTCTGTGAGGAATCGGGGAACACATCCCCCCGTATATACTTGTAGCGGACATGTAAAATGGCTACAGTCATCTCTCCTGCTGACAGTAAGGCCTGGTAAGTTGTGGGCATGCCAGCAGTAATTATGGAGGTTTGCCCTCACACCCTGGTGGAGTGCCCTGTGTATGGATGGGAGTGGTCACATGCTCTGACTCCATGGTTAGTGATGTCAGAGGTGTGTCAGCTTCCAGAGTGTACATAAGGCACAGCACTGAGCCTAAAGTTAGTTCTGCACAGATCTACGTTCAGTTCAGCCAGAGTTCTGCAGGAGCTCTGCAGGAGTTCTGTCAGAGATCTGCATCCAAGTTCAAGTACTAGCCTAAGAGACTGGAGGTTATGTTGTAGTGACCTAGAGGAGACTGTGTCCAGGGACCTGGCACAGGGCAGTGATCCCTGCGGGGATAGGAAATCCCTATCTAAGGAGAGAGACACCTTTTAAAGGGAGGCACTGACTACAGAATGAGTGGCTAGGACTATACTGCAAAGGGCAGCTAGCCCACATCACCAATAAAGATGTTCTCATTCACAAACCCTCTCGTGTACATGTGTGGAGTGAATGTACAGAGAGGAGCACCACGGAGGAGTTCCTCAACAGGATCATCCCCTTGCGGACGCAGGGACCCTGATGAGGTGGAGGCGCTGCACTGGAACTAGGTGAGACTCAGCACACTACCTCAGCTGCCTGTCTGGACGGGTCCTCCCCACACACCATCATGCGGGAGACTCAGGAGTCCTGTTGCCAACAGGTGTACCACCCGACACTACCACACTGTAATGGAGGCCGGTTAGACCACAGGGGCCAATGTGAGATTGGGTGGGTCAGGCCGGTTCACAAAAACCGTTACATACTTATAATACATATAATAAATAAACACACACAAAGTCAGAAGGTACAAACCCGATAAGTGCCAACCCTGCCAGAGTGCTCAACCACCGGGGGAAAAACCAAACCCTGGACTGCAATAGCCACCTAGCCGGGCGCCGACCGTTTAGCGAGAATGGGCACCAGGAAGTCACGCTTAAATTAGCCCCGCCCACTTGCCACTTCCTGCCACTTCCTGCCACTACAGGGCTTTGCCGAAGCATAGACCCCAATCTGGTAAAGTTAAAGCGCACTTACCCGCCAACAGCCGCCGCCACAAAGCCTCGAAATGCCCACCCCAAAAACATAAACATACATTAGGGTTTTTTCTTTACTTTGTGTCTCTCTTCCATCTTTTTCTTTAACTCAACAAGTACAAGCATCAAACAGTATAGCATCATTACATCATGACATCATGACATCATTATACCATGACAAGGGAAGCATGGGCGGGAACTTTCCTGGCAGGGTGCGGAATGCTTTCCCTCCCCAGCACAGGTCCTAAATAAACTCTTCCCAGCCCCTTCCCCACCACGTCACCGCCAGGCGGTAAGCGGGGAGAGGGTGGGACGGGGAGACCAATGGTCCAGAGAGAGAAGGGGAGGTGTAGCCCATCCAAGGTGTCCATGCCGCCCTCTCGCCTAACAGGCTCAAGGCTACTTTATCTCCCGGCAAAGAGTTGAAAGCTCAGCAATATATGACCAGCTCCTCTGGCAGGGAAAGGGTTACCATTTGTGTTTACTCCCCGGCCTTTCACATTAAAGCCTTATTTCTGGTGGAGGAGAAGAGGTTAAAGCGAGGAATGCAGTTCAATGTCTGTGCGTCATATTCAGAGGCCGGGATCATCTGTATAAAATCAACGTATTTACTAAAAGAGGAAAACATCGAAAAAGAAAAGAAGAGGGGAATTGTTATTTTATAATTAAAAAAAGTAGTGGTATGTAATACAACTGAGTATCATTGTACTCTTCCCCGCTGACCTCTCTCCAACAACATAAAACAGAGGAACGGATGCCAGGGATGCAGTAAAAATATATTGGTAATAAAGTAAAACATTTATAGGCATGGAGAATTCCTGTATTCTTCCAAAAGGGAGAAGACAGGAAGATGCTATTTGGCCTGGTACATGGTGGTGTCTGTACGCTGTGTTCTGTGTTTTCAGCTTTCCTTCTCGCTTGATGAATTGGTTTTTCACTGGGGGAATGGTATTTCTCTGTACGAAATCCCAGCCATAACTCTTGTGCAGATACTTTCGAACGAGCAGAGCATCCCGTGTCCAAGGCAGGGTACGCGCATTCTTCCCATTCTCCTGCCAGAGAGGCCTACAACGCATTGCAAACGGTCTCAGGTGTGCGGCTGTAAGACTTTAATACACAACCCCCTGAAATTGTTAGATGAGTTGAGATGAGCTATGTGGGTGAGATCTTGTTGTTTATGCCTTCCTATCAGAGACTGCTGCCTGTCCCATTTACTGCCAGAGAGGACGTTTGTTAATACACTTTGTTGACTGGTGGATTGTTTCATGATATATTTTCACTAACCCTGTATGTATGTGCAGTATGTATGTCTTTACTTAAAAAATTGCCATCTATATACATAGCGCGTCACAGCAGTAATGACATAATAATAACACATAACGGGAACAAGTGCTTCCGACATCAAAGTAACATTAGGAAAATGAGTCGCTGCCCTGAAGAGCTTACAATCTAAGTGGATGTTTTGTTGCGGAGCGGTAGCCGGTCAGTGAGGCTTCCCGTTTTCTTGTGTGCATAGATTGAACGTTGTGCTTTTCTCCTGCTGACGTACTTTCCCACCGGAAGGTTTCAGGTCAGGGTTATACCTCTGACTTTCAGACAAGTTTATCTTACCTATGATGTCAAAGAGGAAATCCTTCTTTGTGAGAGGGAATGAAAAGAACCCCGCAGACTACCCCCCAGGTGAGAGAGACCACGATGCATAGCAACTGATATAGGCCAACAACCTATCCTAAATAATAAGAGATATCTAATTCTCGTCTCTTAGAGGTTTGCACACAGCAGGTGGCTGGTGCACCACAATTAACTTCAGTCAGGGTCACGTTATTCCTTACCCTGGGATTAATACCTCAGACATCAACCACTGTAGATGTTTATGAAAAAAATAAAGCATACCTCAGACATCAACCACTGTAGATGTTTATGTACCAGGCACCATACACCCTATTCAACACACCACCTATGTATAGGGAGGTGACGGAAACATACAATAGGTGCACTTAGACCAAGATTTGTTCTATACAACAACTTTAATATGCTTTAGCTGCCATCACGCAATAGCACAGCATAGGTCCCATACTTAAGAGCACCAACTAGTATATCCTACTGGGGCACTGCATGAGTGGCTCAAACTGCTGACAATCCACTAGAACTCTAGTCAATTCACTCTATACGAGGAACACTAGGGCCAGTGAACTACCCTAACACTGGACATTAATCCAAATATGTACACTCTTCTGGATACATCAATCCAATAGAGACACACACACTTGGAATATTTAATCCTTGTTTTAGACCCCAATATTTTAACGTTATGTCAATAATAAAGTTATTTTAAATAATCACCATATCATTTTGGAATAGAGTGCTACCACTAGGGGCTCTGTCTGTCTCTTTTGTGTATTTAGTTACATGCCCCTTGCAGCACCACTCCCTCTGTAATATATCCAAACTGAAGCGGGGGCACACCATAAGTTTCTCCTGGGATTAATGCTGCAGAACATACTCCGGTTTATTATGGGGATACCCTTTAGCTGTGTATCAATGGAAGGAAATGCCCTTTGTCCTTCATTTTAAAATACGGTCGGTAGAGCTTTGGTCAATGTTTAACAGATGTAGAGAAAGCACACCCCGTAACGCTACTTTTGTTAAGCCGCCTCAACCACTGAGTCAGAGTGGACATCCCCGATGCGGTAGGATAAGGTGTGTATCAGATTGGGTCCATCACATCTGACTTTTTTCAAGACGTAAACTCTAAATATACTGATCTGCATCAAATGCAGGACACCTGATTAATATGTTTATTCCACCAGAACCCATGCAAATAAAAGCTAATAAGGCATTTTACAGTTGTTTCCTTAGAAATATATTGTTCCATAAGACACCTTCCGGCTCTGGAAAACAACTTTTGGCCCATTCACTTCAATATGATTATGATGTCCTTCCACTTGGATCCTACCCCCTTACCAACCACATGGGCACCATCTTTAGCCTCATCTTTAGCCGGCTGATCCCTTTCCATATTGACATTTCTTTTCTCTTTCTCCGCAGTCCGATCCATCCCACTCACTTTATTTTTAGAGAAACGTGCAGATTTATTGGTGCTTCTTCAAAGCATATTTGTACTTGGAATAAACCAAAGCATTTTTCCAAAGAAGGAATGTTTTTAGACTCATGAGTAATTCTGCTTTGTTTAATAACTAATGCAACATAACAGCTCATATACATCTTCATATAAATTGTGCAATGGCAATGGCAGTTACTGCCTCGGATGTTTGTTATATAAACTGGTAACCCAACTGGAAAATCCAAAAACACACTGCAGTGCACAACCTTAGGGAAATATCAAGCCCGATTTCCTGTGTCTGGTTTAGAGCACAGAGAATGACACATCACAAGGATGTATGTGTAACCCCTCTCTATACCCAAGACTGATGCCTGTTGCTGAGGTGGGGGCCTGAGTCCTATCTTTCTGGGTGTTATGCCATACTTGAGATTAGGTCAGACAACTGGAGACAACTTCAATGACGTTTGTAAAATAACCGTTTTTATATAGCAAGTACAGACCCTTTGGGAACCTTGTGACCCTTAAAAAAGGATAACTACATTCATAATATAATGCATCACCATAACATTCCCCAATAAATGCTGCGTGGGTGTATGTCAGTCTCTTGAGGCTGTGGCCACCCTATCCTCGGTATCGAGGCCTACCTAATGGTGCCGCTACACCATTGGAGCTCGTTAGTGCAACAAAGTGTAGCAGGCTTGTACTTCCCAAAATAATTTGGTTTCCCTTTTAGCTGCAACCGATGACTGTCCCCTCTGATGGTGCTTGCTCCTCTGTGCGGCTTCCCTTCGATCTGCTGGGCCTCCCTGCAAGATGTGATGTTCTCCCTCCAGTCAATGTCCGCTCTCGCTCAGTGGAACATAGACTGGCTCTGGGTCACACTCGGTCAAACCTGAAGTCGTTCAGCCTTGTGCAGATCTCGCACATACATGCTCTGCCAGCTCCTTTTATAAGCTCTTCTCACCTTAGTCCCACCTCTTCCACAACCTTGTTCATTGGCTGATCCTGCAGAATGTCCATCATGTCACATGTCCATGCCACTCTGGATAGGAACCTTACAGGGGGCAGTGTAAGTGTGTTGCTTGCACCACACAGGGGGTTACATATGTATGTATATATGCATATCTTTACTCATATAGCGCCCACAGTGTGCCCAGCGCTTCACAAAGACAAAACAGTACAGGGAATTACAATGCAATAAGCGCAACAAAGTCAGACAATAGGTAAATAAACTCCTTCCCCTTGAGATCTTACAATCAAAGTGGTATGTTGGGAAACTTACAGAGACACTAGGTGAGGGAATAAGTGCAATAGATGGGAGTGCTTGGCAGCAGTGACTGTGGGACAATAGCCACGAGTTCAGACTATTGGGATGCTTAATTTAAGAGGAATGTTTTCAGGTTTATATTGAAGGTGGTTGGCGTATACTGTGTGAGAGAGTTCCACAGGTAAGGTGCAGTGAGGGGAAAGGGTTTAAGGTGAGAGAGAGCTGTAGAGGTGAAAGGGGTGGAAAGCAGACAGTTATAGGTTGAGCGCAAGAGACGAGCAGGTGCATAGCGAGAGATCATAGATGATGTGTAGGAAAGAGCAGATGTGAGGAGAGCCTGTAAGGGAAGAAGGAGAACATTGTAGATCATCTAACATTTGACGGGAATCCAGGAGAACAATGTAAAAAGAAGATGAGCGAACACTGTTTTTGGAGAAAGTGAAATCCTTCTAGCAGCTGAATTATGGATTGATTGCAGGGGAGAATGTTGCGAGGCAGGGAGGCCTGTTAGCAGTGTGTTACAATAATCTAGACATGAGAGGATAAGGGCATGCGTTAGAGTTTAGCAGTAGATTGACAGAGGAAGGGTGGATCTTGGCAATATTACGGAGGAAGAAGCGACCAATTTTGGCCATGCCGTGAATGTGAATGGAAAAAGAACAGTCAAACGTCACTTTGGCGACAGAATAGATGGCAGTACCGTTTCCTGTGATGGAAAACTAGGGTATTAGGCCAGATGTAGAGGGAAATATGACGAGCTCGGTTTTAGCCATATTAAGTTGAAGGCGACGGAGCACCATCCACGAGGATATAGTCAGGAGGCAATCAGAGACTTGTGACTGGATTGCAGGAGTGAGGGTACGGGTGGGAAGATATATCTGTGTATCATCTGAATAGAGATGATACCTAAGGCCAAAAGAGGTCACCAAGTGATAGTGTGTAGAGAGAGAAAAGGAGAGGTCCCAGAACAGAGCCCTGCGGTACTGTACACCAACACACAGAGCAACAGGAGACGAAGACATGTTAGCAAGAGCGACAGAAAGTGTGCGAGGAGGGAGGTAAGATGGGAACCAGGATAGGGCTTTGTTGCGGATACCAAGAGGGTTTAGAATATGCAGGAGAAGAGAATGATCGATAGAATCAGAAGCAGCAGAGAGATCGAGTACGATATGTAGACTAATATGTTCGTGAAACCTCACTTGGAGAACCAAAAATGGATTGCCCTGTCTTGGGCTAGAAGCAGAATCCGCAGAACCTGTCAGCCATTTCCTCCTTAAAGGTTTATGTATCAAGGTCATTTGGGCAGAAAACTGGGGCTTTTTCTTTCCGCAACTTTGTATCTAAGTACTTTGCTACAATTTGACCCTCTATGCCCGAGTTTGCACACTTGGGGAGTGTCAGTGGGAGGAGTTGGGGAAACTTACCGTACAGAGGGGCTTATTCTGTAAGCTCTGTTAGCGCTATACCGTGCGATGTGCACGGAAAGCCTCAGTGACTTGAATTTGGTCTTTCCATGCGGATCGCATGGTACAGCGCTAACGGAGTTTAATGAATAAGCCCCGTAGTGTGCAGATTATAAAGAGACGTATCACATTTTGTGTCTCTGAGACTTTCCCTTTCATTTGCACAACCAAAAAATCCTTTATCTGAAGTAGGGAATGTCTAAGGCTTTGCCTCAGATATACCAAACTGCTAATACTGTGCATAGACCCTTTCAGAGGCACACAGTCTGTATCATCGCAATAGCGGCGCCATTCAGGGGCAAAATAACTGCATGATATATTTCAATAAAAAAAACCATAGAAAGGGAGAAGGAGCGGCTCAGTGAGTAAAGACACTGACTGGCAGTGAGTGTGAAGCAGGGGAACCTGGTTCAATTCCCAGTGTCGGCTCCTTGTGACCTTGGGCAAGTCACCTTATCTCCCTGTGCCTCAGGCACCAAAAACATAGGTTGTAAGCTCTACGGGGCAGGGAACTGTGTCTGCAAAATGTCTCTGTAAAGCGCTACGTAAAACTAGCAGCGCTATACAAGAACATGCTATATTATTAAATCAATTGTATTTATTTCTTTGGGATATTTTATGCAGTTTTTGTGCCTAAAATGGCTCCACTTTTGCCTTGATACATAGACCCCTTTGTGTGTAGTGTCTTCAGTAACTATAGTGCAGGCTGACAGTCAGGGGGCAGTTCAGGGACCTCTCCCCTCAGGCCAGCAGTGTGTAGCTGTTAGAATGTGCCGGGCTACTCTGTGTGGGTGTGACAGGGTACACAGGAAGGAACTGCACAAGAGACAGGGATTAGTACTGAAATAACTGAAGTCCAACAGGAACAATCAACAGACAAGGGGCTGCCCGTTCACCTTTGGCCCCGGACACTAAAAGCACAGATGATCAGAGAGACGGGAGACATCCAGGAAAGGTGGCCAGGGCTCCCTCCGACCTGGTTTCCCCTTTGTCACATAGTTGTTTCAATCTCTCCTATCACAGGATCAACCCCTTAAGTCCCAGGACATCAAGGCAAAAGTGGTGTACCAAATAAACCAATGCATTTGATTTCAGTGGGATTTTGCTCTTTGATACATATAGTATAGTGCAGATCTGTTTGTCTCACAATTGCATCACTTTTGCCTTGATATATGTCCCAGAGAATCAAAACAATTAGATATATCCCATTATAATATGGGCATCATTTACTGCCTCCTTTTAACACTTTTCATTTCATAAATTGAAGATTGACAAAGACAGCGTTGCTGTAATTAAAGGTGGGCACTTAAGGTTTTGGTTCTATACATTTTTTGTATTGAAGTTTTACTGGGACTTGGTTTTGGATTTTTTTTTAATTATGCCCATCCTTATCTGTAACCCTGACACCGAGATCCTTATCTGTAACCCTGACACTGAGATCCTTATCTGTGACACTGACACCGAGACCCTTATCTGTAACCCTGACACGAGATCCTTATCTAACCCTGACACTGAGATCCTTATCTGTAACCCTGACACTGAGATCCTTATCTGTAACCCTGACACTGAGATCCTTATCTGTGACACTGACACAGAGACCCTTATCTGTGACACTGCCACCGAGATCCTTATCTGCAACCCTGCCGCCGAGATCCTTATCTGTAACCCGGACACCGAGATCCTTATCTGTAACCCCTACACCGAGATCCTTATCTGTAACCCTGACACCGAGATCCTTATCTGTAACACTGACACTGCGATCCTTAACTGTGACACTGACACCGAGATCCTTATCTGTAACACTGACACTGCGATCCTTAACTGTGACACTGACACCGAGATCCTTATCTGTAACACTGACACCACGATCCTTACCTGTGACACTGACCCCGAGATCCTTATCTGTGATACTGATACCGCGATCCTTATCTGTAACCCTGACCCCGAGATCCTTATCTGTGATACTGATACCGCGATCCTTATCTGTAACCCTGACCCCGAGATCCTTATCTGTGACCCCTTTGGCTGGCTGGTGGATGAACACGAATCATGAAATTGATTTCTAAACTCCTTGTGCCACTTTATGGTGGCAACTGCTGTAATTGTGGTTGTGCATGGTCGAAGGCCAGTGAGGGAGGCGAGGACAAAGGCGAGGGGGGTGGAAGAAGTGAAGGGAAGATGGGGAAGGAAAAGTATGATGGGGTCACTTTCTGTGTGCTGCTGTCCCTGGCGCTTCTGCCCTGCTTCCAAAACCCTCTCTGCTTGGCCCTTTCCTCTCTCTGCCTTTCCTGATTAAAAAAACCCTCTGACCTCTGTCTGAGGGGATCAAAGGAAGGGGAACAGGACAGTGTAAATCTATGCTGCTATGCTCACGCTGGTTGTGAGACTACTGATTCTGCTCCTCTGGTTGCTCATTGCTTGCTGCTGGGCCATGGTATTTGACAAACTTCGGCTCTAAATATGGCATGAACCTGACTTAACAGGGAAAGGAATGCATCTCCTGCACATGTGTCTGCACACAGTACTTTGGTCATTAACATACTTCTCAAATTCTTATAAAGCTTGCCTTCGCACTAATAGAGCAATTGGATCCAAGGGCCACATAGGTGTTCTAACCAAACAACATTCACTTTCAAAAGCATTGCAAGTCTGCTTGTTTGAAGGGGCTGTCCCACAGGGAGGCAAATACATACGACCCTCCTCGCCAGGCCTCAAAGAAGTTACATCGAGTGATAACTGTTATACTACATGGTATACCACAGTCTCCTATAAACCTGTTCAAGGGTGCCTGGATCGGTTGCAGGCTGGGCGTGGATATGCAATAGAATAAGGAGGGCGTCCGGGAACATTTGATAGTACAAACAGAGCTTAATTTCATATTCGTTAAAATGCGCGCACATACAAAAACCAGAATTCACTTTCAACATGACTGGTGGCAAATAATATGGTTACTCTGGTGGCTTTTTCTCCCTACTGGTAGCTTCTCACTCCACCTGGGGGTACTTATGCTATTTCCCTTAGTAATAGACTGGCCATCTCCTGCATTAGTGTAATGTGCCCCATCCCAGAGTGGGCCTTTGGTGGGCAACACATGTACTCTTTTTTTGGGGTCAGTTTCCCGTCACTCTGTGTACTGCTACCTGTCCATGCATATGGATTGTGGAATTACTTAGGACCTTCCGGCGGGGCGGTCCGATTATGCTCTGGAGGTTCTCTCCTCGCTGAGCACACACTCACTCCTCTTCCGCATGAGAGCAATCCATTACATATAGGGCACATTCCTTACTGAAACTTAGAGAGAAGGCGAGGTGCCTGCCAAACCTCATGTCGTTACTGTGCCCAATAAATATGTTTTTTTTTGCCCCCTGTTTCCTATCGGATAGCTGGAACCTGGAGTGGATACGGATTCTTCGGAACCAGGATGACCGTTGAATATAAGTATATGCTTTTTCTTCTTTGGTGTGCAGCAATATCTCTTGTTATAGCTTGCTCTAAATTTGCGCCCCTTTCCTATGAAATGGCCAACTACGCATGCGCGTTACCTGTGGGCTCACAGACGGCCCGATGCTCCGCCACTGGGGGGAGCGCGGTGTGACCTCGTTCCTCCCGGTTCAGCGCCCCCACCTGAGAGGAGATCCCAGGTAGCTGGATAACCCCCACGGAACCAATACAGTATTTAGAAATGCGCACACAGCAGGTATAAGCATAACTGTTATATAGCACACACTAAATATTAAAACAATGGGACTCCCAACACAACGTGCCCCACAATGTCAATTCCCAACAAGTGTTCAAACACCCCCAGTAGGGTTTCCCCCAAAGTACTGATGGGTGCCTGAGCACCGTACCTCCTAGTGTCCACGACAAGCCCCCAAAGAGTTTTGTGTTGGAGTAGTAGCGTTCTTAGCTGCAGATTCGTTGGTGCACAGTGGTGTACCTATTTCTGGTCTCAGAGCCCAGACACAGTGTAAAGGATGCTGGTGGTCGCAGGAACCGTACTGTGAGCCAATTACGCGGGGACGGTCCAATACTCTCTCTATCCGCTTCTGGGAGAGCTTAGCGAGTGTATCTCAGTGCCTGGGTTGGTCCCAGACCGAGGCCGCAGATCACATCGCGTTGCTTACGTCCACCGGTGCAGCAACACTCTTACGATATAATACTATGGGAAAGTCGACCTATCTGGGCCTTCCCTTTGACACCACGCTACTACTTTGGCTCGGGGGCCTAACTGCTTCGCGTGGGGGAGTCTGGCTTAGGTCAGCGGAGGCCACTGACACCCGATAACTAACCTTTCATTGCGCATGCGCGATACACTACTAAGATGGGACGACCCCCACGCCCCCTGCCGGGTACGCATGGAGCTCCGGCATCCTGTCGCCCTGCAACCTTCCCCCACCTACCACGGAGGTGAGGAGGCGACCTGGCTACACGAATATAAAGCAGACCATTCAGTACCACTGTGCTATATTTTGTTGAGATTTCTTAACCCGGTGTGTTGTGTCTCCGAGCTGGCTTGATTACAGAGTCCCCACGCTGCTCTACCCCACAAACAGTTAAACTGATTGCGAGGGAGAGTGCGGTGGCCTCGAAAGCGTCTCTTACTTCTCTCCGGAGCTGTAAGATGCTCCTGCTTCTGCTTATCTCGGCTTCACTCTGCTGTGGCGACTCACATGGGACGACAGTGACAACGTGACGGTAGCAGGAGATGAGGAGCAGGAGTGAGATGCCGGAGAGGTAAGAGGCCCCACGCTGTTCCCCTGGCACCCAAGCCCTGCCAAACTCACCACCCGGCCCTGTGCAGTGTCACTAACGGACAGTCCCTCCATAATGTACTATGCACAGGACATATTAATAGTTAAAGTATCCGTTGACCCCTGAAAAACAACCCCAGAAAGTTAATATTGCTAAATACATTTTGAACGTTCCGCCTTTTAATGGTAGTAAACAAAGGTGTGGGGGGGAAATTGGGACTTACACCGGCTTTACCTAAAGTCTGGGCCATAGTAATATGAAACCGCCCAAGTTAAAGAGAGAAACATACACGTAAGAAGCTGAATATGCTGAACCAGGTGGTCAGAAGAAAAATATAAACCAGAACATTATTAACAGGATGAAAATTACTTTAAGGGTGATTTCATCTTTCCAAGAAAAACAATTACACTTTAATGTCAACAATGTGCCGGGTAACCATGCCCGTATAAGGGGTTAACTCTGATGGTTCCCCTCTAACCAGGGATGGCCAACTCCAGTTCCTCAACAGCCGCCAAAGGTCCGGTTTTCAGGATGTCCTGGCTTCAGCCAGGTGACTCAATCAGTGTCTCAGTCAAAGCAGGGATATACCGAAAACCTGGGCTCTGTGGTGGCTCTGTGGGACTGCGTTGGCCACCTGCTCTGAAGGATTTCCGTACCGCTTCTCCTATAAAGACAAGTGTTTCCAGAAACTGAGGGGGGGGGGGGGGAACCCGCAATGTTTTTCGGAACGATCCAAAAGAAAAGTCTTTACTGGATGAAATGAAGAAGTGACAGATCCTGTCAAGTAACAGTGCTAATATTTATCCCCCTGACCAGCGAGCGGTGGATTATTACCCTTATCAGGAAACCTTCCAAAGCTGATGGAAACGTGTTTTTTTTCCCGCGGGCCTGTGTTTTTAAGAGCTCGACCTTATCTCGATCCGCCACCCCTTAAGGAAGCGGTCCACACAGCATCTACTACTGCTAACAGGCGATACATTCAGGGCATGTGCTCTCCGGCAGAATAACACGCTGGCCGGGCTGGTTCTAAACTGTTGTATACCATTGGGCGGAGGCAGAAAAATACATGTGTTCACGGTTGTGATAACTGGCTGATGATGTCAGGCCCGAGGTGTACTTTGCGGTGCGCTAGTAGTCTGTAGGTGCAAGCCGAAGATGATTTAGGCGCCTACAGAGCAGGAATTTGAGCATTGAACTGTGTGACTCCATTTATAAGTGTTCCCCGCACATTGTCCTGTATCCAATGTCGTTGTTTGTAGTATGTACACGTATTTACCAGTTACAGTAGTACACACAGTATGTTACAGTTACAGATTGTACACATATGTTACAGTTACAGTATGTACGTTACAGTATTTACACAGTAGTTTACAGTTACAGTAGGTACAGTACAGTTTCAGGTTACAGGTTACATGATGTACACAGTATGTACCGTTAGCGTATGTACACGTAATGTTACAGTTACAGTATGTTACGTTACAGTATGTACACAGTATGTACAGTTTACAGTATGTTACCAGTTACAGTATGTACACAGTATGTTTACAGTTACAGTATGTTACAGTTACGTATGTTACAGTTACAGTTACATTGTCACAGTAGTACACAGTATGTTACAGTTACAGTATGTACTAGTTACAGATGTTACAGTTACAGTATGTACACAGTATGTTACAGTTACAGATGTTACAGTTTACAGTATGTACACAGAGTTACAGTACAGTTGTGTTACAGTTACAGTTGTACACAGTATGTACAGTTACAGCGTATGTTACAGTTACAGTATGTACCAGGTATGTTACAGTTACAGTATGTTTACAGTTACAGTATGTTACAGTTACAGTATGTTACACAGTATGTTACAGTACAGTATGTTACAGTTATACAGTATGTTACACAGTCATGTTACAGTTACAGTATGTACACAGTTTATGTACAGTTACAGTATGTACACAGTATGTTACAGTTACAGTATGACAGTACAGTATGTTGGAACAGTATGTTACAGACATGTATGTTACAGTTATCAGTAGTTACAGTTTTACAGTATGTACACAGTATGTTACAGTCAGTATGTTACAGTACAGTATTACATATGTTAGTTACAGTATGTATACAGTATGTACAGTTACAGATTGTACACAGTATGTTACAGGTACAGTATGGTGTACAGTTACAGTATGTACACAGTATGTACGTTACAGTTATGTTACAGTTACCGTAGGTTACAGTTAGTTGTTACAGTTCAGTATGTAAACAGTATGTTACAGTTACAGTAGTTGTTACAGTTAACAGTATGTATTACAGTATGTTACCTTACAGTAGTGTAACAGTTACGTATGTTACAGTTACAGGTATGTTACACCAGTATGTTACAGTTACAGTATGTACAGACAGACGTTACAGTTACGTTGTAAACAGTAGTTACAGTTACAGTATGTACAGTAGGTACAGATGTAGTCAGTACGTATGTTCAGTACAGTATGACACAGTTGTTACAGTTTACAGTATGTACACAGCATGTTACAGTATAGTATACACAGTATGTTACAGTTCAGTATTTTACAGTTGACGTATGTACAACAGTATGTTACAGTTACAGTATGTACACGTTACAGTATGTACACAGTATGTTACAGTTACAGTATGTACAGTTATATTACAGTACAGTATGTTACAGTACAGTATGTTACAGTACAGTATGTACACAGACATGTTACAGTTACATAGTTACAGTACATATTAACGTATTACAGTTAATGCACAGTTACAGTATATGCACGTTACATACGAGTTCATCGTTACAGTTCGTGTACAGTTACGTTACAGTTACAGTAGTTACAGTTACAGTATGTTACAGTATGTGTACAGTTTACAAGTTACAGTACTAGTACTTACAGTTTACAGTTACATAGTTCAGTACAGACAGTCAGTGTACGTACACAGTATATGTTTACATGTTCACAGTATGTACGTACTGTACAGTACAATTGTTGGGGCTAGCAAATAAAGTAGGCATTCACATCAACACTATGATTTCTCTCTTTGTCTAAGGCAAAGGAGGTCAACTCTAGTCCTCAAGGGCACCAACAGGTCCAGTTTTAATGAGATCCCTGCTTCAGCACGGTGGCTCTATCAGTGGCTCAGTTGGCCACCGCTGGTAGAGATGCACTAATGATAATTAGGCAGTGTAGTTGGCGCTGGAGTTGGCCACCGCTGGTGTAAAGCTTTCTCTGCCTAAGACTGCATTTATAGTGCGGCGACACATGGCGCCGTCGCGGCAAAACAATGCATTATCGCCGTCGGCGACAAAGCGACGGAGTGACAGTGCTACCAAAATTTGGTAGTCACTGTTATTTGATTTTTTTCGGTGACGGTCTCCCCTTGCAGCCATCGGGAGCTTCTCCGTGCCTCTGCCAGACCCTTTTTGACCAACTAAAGTGCAACGCTAGCGATTGGCGATGACGACAGGTGACGTCATCAGTCCCGTCGCCAGCACTATAAGCGTGGCCTAAGTCATGGTGGCCCTGTCTCCCTGATCTGGTCTCAGGCCCGATGCCTTCGATCTGATTTCCCACAAATTCCACCAGAACCTACAAAATTGGAATTTTTTTGCTGGCCTCTACGTGGTGATTGAAACTCCACATTAGATGTTGCACAAGACCTATTTTCTACCGGTAAATATGGGTTCTAAAAAGCAACGTCAGAGGCCACGGTCCTTCGATTCCTAAAAGCATCTAACACAATGAAGTGAACTGAGAGTAACAGAGAATCGAACAAAAAGATAAGCGATAGTGGTACAAAATAAACCAGAGAAACAAGTCGTTTTGCATTGATTCTCACAGACAAGAAACCAGTATTTGTATTTCCAAAACTGTCCTGGCATTATTTCAGTCATTTAAATTTGCCATTGAGACCTCATCCTAGGGAGATTCCCCTGTATCCCTAAACTGGACCAAAATTAAAAGTACAAGTATTGCTTTAATGAATTGATGCTAAGTCAATGTTACAGATAAGGGTCTCGGTGTCAATGTCACAGAGTAAGGTCTCGGTGTCAATGTTACAGATAAGGAATCTCTGTGTCAATGTTACAGATAAGGGTCTCAGTGTCAATGTTACAGATAAGGTCTCGGTGTCAGTGTCACAGATAAGGATCTCGGTGGCAGTGTCACAGATAAGGGTCTCTGTGTCAGTGTCACAGATAAGGGTCTCTGTGTCAATGTTACAGATAAGGGTCTCAGTGTCAATGTTACAGATAAGGGTCTCTGTGTCAGTGTCACAGATAAGGGTCTCGGTGTCAATGTTACAGATAGGGTCTCGTGTCAATGTCACAGATAAAGGGTCTCGGTGTCATGTTCAGATAAGGGTCTCTGTGTCAATGTCACAGATAAGGATCTCGGTGTCAGTGTTACAGATAAGGGTCTCATGTCAATGTTACAGATAAGGGTCTCAGTGTCAATGTTACAGATAAGGTCTCTGTGTCGTGTACAGATAAGGGTCTCGGTGTCATGTTACAGATAAGGGTCTCTGTGTCAATGTCACAGATAAGGATCTCGGTGTCAGTGTTACAGATAGGGTCTCTGTGTCAATGTTACAGATAAGGGTTCTGTGGTCAGTGTCACAGATAAGGGTCTCGGTGTCAATGTTACAGAAAGGTCTCTGTGTCAGGTCACAGATAAGGTCTCTGTGGTCAATGTTACAGATAAGGGTCTCGTGTCAATGTTACAGATAAGGGTCTCTGTGTCAGTGTCACAGTAAGGGGTCTTGGTGTCAATGTTACAGATAAGGGTCTCGTGTCAGTGTCCACAGATAGGTCTCTGGTGTCAATGTTACAGATAAGGGTCTCTGTGTCAGTGTCACAGATAAGGGTCTCTGGGTCAAGTTTACAGATAAGGGTCTCAGTGTCAATGTTACAGATAAGGGTTCTCTGTGTCAGTGTCACGATAAGGGTCTTGGGTCAATGTACAGATAAGGGTCTCTGTGGCAGTGTGTCACAGATAAGGGTCTCTGTGGCAGTGTCACAGATTAAGGTCTCTGTGTCAATGTTACAGATAAGGGTCTCTGTGGCAGTGTCACAGATAAGGGTCTTTGTGTCAGTGTCACAGATAAGGGTCTCTGTGTCATGTTACAGATAAGGGTCTCTGTGTCAATGTTACAGATAAGGGTCCTCTGTGTCAATGTTACAGATAAGGTCTCAGTGTCGTGTCACAGATAGGGTCTCGTGTCATGTCACAGATAAGGGCTCTGTGGCAGGTCCACAGATAAGGTCTTGGTGTCAATGTTACAGATAAGGGTCTCTGTGGCAGTGTCACAGATAAGGATCTCTGTGTCAATGTTACAGATAAGGGTCTTGGTGTCAATGTCACAGATAAGGGTCTCTGTGGCAGTGTCACTGATAAGGGTCTTTGTGTCAGTGTCACAGATAAGGGTCTCTGTGTCAATGTTACAGATAAGGGTCTCTGTGGCAGTGTCACAGATAAGGGTCTTTGTGTCAGTGTCACAGATAAGGGTCTCGGTTCAAGGTTTTACAGATAAGGGTCTCTGTGTCATGTTACAGATAGGTTCGTGTCAATGTTACAGATAAGGGTTCAGTGTCAGGTCACAGATAAGGGTCTCGGTGTCAATGTCACAGATAAGGGTCTCTGTGGCAGTGTCACAGATAAGGTTCTTTGTGTCAGTGTCATAGATAAGGGTCTCTGTGTCAGTGTCACAGATAAGGTCTCAGTGTCAATGTACAGATAAGGGTCTTGTTGCAATGTTACAGATAAGGGTCTCTGTGTCAATGTTACAGATAAGGTCTCTGTGTCAGTGTCACAGATAAGGGTCTCGATGTCAATGTTACAGATAAGGGTCTCTGTGTCAGGTCACAGATAGGGTCTCTGTGGTCAATGTTACAGATAAGGGTCTCAGTGTCATGTTACAGATAAGGGTCTCGGTTTCAGTGTTACAGATAAGGGTCTTGGTGTCAATGTTACAGATAAGGGTCTCTGTGGCAGTGTCACAGATAAGGGTCTCTGTGTCAATGTTACAGATAAGGGTCTCTGTGTCAGTGTCACAGAAGAAAGGGTCTTTGGTGTCAGTGTCACAGGATAAGGTCTCGATTGTCAATGTTACAGCTAAGGGTCCTGTGTCAATGTTACAGTAAGGGTCTCGGTGTTCAAGTGTTACAGAATAAGGGTCTTGGTGTCAATGTCACAGATAAGGATCTTGGTGTCAGTTGTCCCAGATAAGGATTTCAGCGGCAGTGGTAGGGTACAGATAAGGATCTCGGTGGCAGCAGCGGTACAGATAAGGATCTCGGTGGCAATGTTTCGATAAGGGTCTCGTGTCTGTCAGTGTCACAGATAGGATATCTCGGTGGCAGGTTCAGATAAGATCTCGTGTCAGGGTACAGATAAGGATCTCGGTGTCAGGGTTGCAGATAAGGATCTCGGTGTCAGGGTTACAGATAAGGATCTCGGCATCAGTGTACAGATAGGATCTCAGTGGCAGGTTACAGATAGGATCTCGGTGTCAGTGTACAGATAGGATTCGGTGTCAGGGTACAGATAAGGATCTCGGTGTCCAGTGTCACAGATAAGACCTCAGTGCCCGGGTTACAGATAAGGATCTCGATGTCAGTGTCACAGATAAGGATTTCGGTGTCAGGGTTACAGATAAGGATCTCGGTGTCAGTGTCACAGATAAGGTTTCGGTGTCAGGGTTACATAAAGATCTCGGTGTCCGTGTCGCAGATAAGGATTCTGTGTCAGGGTTACAGATAAGGATCTCGGTTGTCAGTGGTACAGATAAGGATCTCAGCGCAGTGTCACAGATAAGGATCTCGGCGGCAGTGTCACAGATAGGATCTCGGGGTCGGGGTACAGATAAGGATCAGGTAATCAGT